>PVLA01007454.1:0-104799 GCA_004027455.1 Hydrochoerus hydrochaeris | reverse complement strand
AAACCCCACAACCAGTCCTCACAAAGGGGTTATCTAGAGGGCCTCCAGCAACCCCCCTGGAGTCTCCACCCTCGACTTCATATTGAGCATTACATAAAAACATACACATGTGAACTACACAAATTACAATTATCAGTACAAAACATTTCAAGATCCCCGTGCCCAATTCCCACATGCGGCGTCCTTTTCCTGGAGAAGCAATTGTCACAAGGCATGGATGGACTAGGGCGCGGCATGGACAGAAAAGGGTGCCGCAGTGTGTGTGTGTGTGTGTGTGTGTGTGTGTGTGTGTGTGTGTTTCCTCCATTTTGTATATGCTAATTTCTGATTATTTAAGGCAGAAGGGACAGTCTAGTTCCTGTTACACCATCATGACCAGAAAAAGAACGTATTTCAAAGGAGATCTAAAAGCCAGTGCAAGTGGTACTCTCCAGGGTTCTTTCAAATTCTGACTAGCGTAGTTGTGTGTGGGTGTTTACTGGTGCTCTGATGAAGATACTCCATGTTCTTCTGGACATTGAATCTATAAAGAGCTGGCTCTGAGCAGTCAACTAAGTCCGTCTTAGGCCATAATTGCCTTACTACCACCTTTTAGAATCTCCTCTTGACATCCCCGTAAGGAACAAGACCAGACCTAGAAGTTACTCCAGGCCTTAGTGAACTCTGGCACACTCAGAGTGAAATGTCAGGAACTAGGACAGATCCCAACATTTTGACAAATGAGGAAATGGGAAACTTGTACTTCATGATAACTTTAAGCAACAAGTCTCTCCTGCTCCATGCAACACCACCGCTTCAGCTTCCTGATTACTCGAGATGCTTCAGGGGAAAGAGAGTATGATCTTATTCTGAAATGCAAAGCCAGCTGTCATCTAAAAGACGCTGTATGTTTTTACAAGCTTTAGAAAACCTTTATGCTGGCAGACCAGGAAACAAGAGATGGAAGATGCGTGTTCATTCCATTATGACATAGAGCCAAGGTACTAAGTGCCTCATAATCACAGCAGCTTGTATTGATGAGGCCATTACTTGAATAGCTTATCTCAGAGTTACTTCATTCAGAAAGCTTGAGAGTTTTAAGTCTTTTAATATTCTCCATATATCATTCAAAAAGTCCAGTGTCTGGCATATTAGGGTAAAAGGTATAAAAAAGAGACCCAAAAAATACAATGGGCTGGCTGGTAAAGCTTTCCTCTAAAGGTAATGCAGTGACCCACTTTGTGACTTCACTGTCCTCCTTACCTTTCTTATCAAAGTTAGCTACTAGTCCAGGGAAAGCAATTTTCTTGTAAGCAAATAAGACACAAGCTGACATACATCTCTCCCACTCATGTTCCTTAGGGGAAAACTTAGTTACACAGCCACGCCTGCGTAAGGGAGCTTAGGGAATGTGGTCTCTAGCTAAGTAGCCTGTTCCCAACTAAACCCTGGAGGAGGGAAGAAGAGATTTGGGGGAACAGTCAACAGTCTGCTACTCCAAATTAGTGAGGAAATAAACCCTTTTTCAAGCTCATTTTCCCTTTAGATCTCTACTACACAGGTATAATTCACAACAGTAAACACACGAAAGAACACATGCAACCTGGCGTGGTAGCACACATCCATCGTCCCAGCGGTTCAGGAGGCTGTGGCAAAAGGATCACAAGTTTGATTCACAAGCATGATTTCTTTACAAAAGGGCAGGAGATGTACCTCCATGGCAGAGTGCTTGCCTAGCATGAGCAAGGTCTTAAATTCAAATCCCAGTGCTATAAAACAGGCTAAAACCACTTTTGCCTACTGATTTAAAAAATTCTAGAGCTAGGTGCTACGTAGGGCACATGCCTGTAGTCGCAGCTAGTTAGGAAGCTGAGTTTGGAGAATTTTGTAGGTCTAGGAGTTGTAGGCCATGGGGGTGGGGAGGTGGGTTTTAGTTTCTAGAAAAATACATTAAGGTACCACCTACTACACTACTGTTATAACTAACGACTATAATCATTAATTCAGTGCCACCATCATTAATCAGTGTAATACCTGATGCACTACTGGACGAGACCGATCACAGGATTTACACGTAAACACATTTGAAGAGAATAATCCTTGCCACAGTCTGTTAATAGGTCAAGAACTGTGAACTATTACTAGATTACTACTAGAAATAAGAGAGTCAAGGGTTAAACTAATCCAGTGTATTATAAACATTTGCTATTTCAAATATTTTGTATCCATGCTACCTTTAAACTTTAGAGAAAAACTGCCTAATGCATCATCTTTCTGAGGTCGAGATTACTTAGAATAATTTCAAGCACTGTAACAACATTCTGAAGGGTTCTTTTTCCTCTGCTGCTGTTTCAGGGTAGGATCTGGAGCTTATGAACAAGTTGTAATTAAACGCTAGCAGTCAAACCAGTGAACAGATGCTTCCCTGTGGATTTCAGGTATGTAGGATTGGTGTATCAAGGCATTTCAGTGAAACACTTGAAACAATGTACCTATTTATATGTGTTTTTTTTAAACAGGGTCTAACTTTATAGTTCAGGCTGGCCTTGAACTCACAGTGATCCTCCTGCCTCAACCTGCCATATGCTAGGATTACAGGTGTGTACCACCACACCCAGCCAAGAAAAAATGTACCTCTTTTTTAAAATGAAGTTCATCTATTAAGAAGGAAGCTAACACCAGTTTCTTCTCCAAAAGCACCCACCACCAATCTGTCCCACCCACTGAGAGAGAACATCTGTCTGCATGGTGGTCTCAGAGCAGTGTGCCAGTGCAGGGCAGAAGTACACTGCTCCTGTGGTCACTGGACACGGGAATGGAAGATCTGCTTTTATTTTCTCCAGTGAGGAAAAAGGCATCAGACACATCTGAGTATAAGTTTAGTATTCAAGTGTAAAATCTGTGACAGAGGTGCTGAACAGATTTGGACTCTATGTTATTTTAATTTTACATTTAAAAGTATGTGAGTATAATTTAAATCCTACAAATGCTGTCAAGACAGTTACAATTCCTATGAAGGAAACTTTCCATACTATAGAGTAACTACACTAAGTCTATTAACTCTCTTTGATGCAATAATTGATATGAGGTATAGGAAAATGTTATACTGCAATATGTAAAATGCTTAATAATAACTCTAAATGTATCTGCTATAAAGCAAATGACCAGTGTGTTTAAGTCTGAGAAAAGTGAATGGGTGTAATACTATTATTATACACTATACAGTATATTGTTACTTAATATTAGATGAGCTGCAGAACCCCACTAGCATTATATAAGTGATTCAAAATAAGCTTTAGTCCACATTAGGCTGCCATAAGTCACCCTAAGACAAGAGCTGTTCTAAATCGCTGAATATTAGGATCTGCTGGTTTTAGCATTCAGAATTAGAACAAGAGGGAAACTGACATGATCAGAAACAGAACATCCTTCTCTATGTCAGGTTTAGACTTAGCTGGAGCTGGAGATCACTCAGATGTGGCAGTGGATGAAGACAGGGAACTGCTCCTTTGACATTTGTGGTACAGAAGCACAGTGTCAGAAGTTGGTTGTTTTGAGACAAGAGTAGGCTGTAATGTACATCAGATATGGCTTTTAAAATAGAATTTCTTTAGTCTAGGTATTTTCATGTTGGTAAAATAAAATTATTAGAATAAAAATTATTTTAATATAATTTAGGGTTTGGAAAAAAAGAGTAACTCATGTTACTCTTACTTTTTTAATATTTCAAGAATTGGATATTCCATATTAATTCAGTGTTGCCTTTATAAATAGATTTTGAAAATGTTTTAAAAAATGACACCCTGTTTCAGAATATTTTTAATATTAAGAGAGAGAGTTTTATGAGTCTTCAGTTACGTACACTTTTTTGTGAATGTGTGGTGCTAGGGACTGAACCCAGAATGTCACATTCAATCTCCCCCCCCCAACCCTTGTTTTGCTTTGTTTTGTTTTGTTTTGAGTCCAAGTCATCTTGCTGAGCTTCCCGGGCTGGCCTGGGGCTTACAGTCCTCCTCCCCCTGCCTCCTGACTAGTAGAGATCACAGGCATGCACCACCACACTTATGGCTTTGTTTTTATTTTTTAAGGTATATTTTGGAAAAGAATTATGGAGAGAATCAAAGTTTTAAGTAGATGTGTGAAGATACTGTTTAGAGAAATCAATGACATTTTTAAAAATATATTTTTCTATTTTCAAATATTGTTTCTAGGCTCTATTTTTATTGGCACTTCTGCAAATGATTTTGCAGTTTTCAACATAAAACTACAGTAGATTGTAGGCAAGGCCCAGTGAGGATGCTCATCAGACATATGAAAGGTGCCGTAATCAGGGCAGCACTGCTGTCTTACTAACTTTGACTACTGCTGGCCCTGTATCTTTATACAAGATTGGCTTGGCATTTAAAATGGTACAGAATTTTTCCATGAGCCAAAACCAACAATAAAACCCTCTCCGCCCTTAAAAAATATAGTTCAAGATCCTTTTTTAAAAAAAATGTGAATAGATTTTGAAAAGCATAAAAGTCATTCCTTCATAATATTAGCAGCCTCCAAGTACATCTTGGTTTATATAGTAGTAAGTGTAAAAAAAATATTTTAATGGAAACATTAAATAGGAAGATAAAAGAATGACTGTGTCCTCTGTGGTCAGCACCTTCCCTTTACTCTAATACTTCATTGGCATAATTTGCATTCACATTTTAGTACAGTCCTATAAAATATTTTTTAAGTGTCTGCCTGATTTTCTTGTTTGTATTGATAGTCCCTTAACCTGGTAGCTGTTAAAAAAGAAGCTACTTACTAACTACCACATCTCCTTTTGATTGTTTGAAGTGAAGACAATTGGACTTCAAAAAATAAATTCTTGATTAATTTTTTTAAATGCCAAAAGTCCAATCTTGGAGAAGGTGCAGATGTGTAAAACTTTTTCTAATTCTGTCCTAAAGAAAAAGACTAATGGCACTTGCAGGCTACATGTCAGTGATGAGGTAAAGAATTCTTTATCAGTACCAGGGATCGAACACACAACCACGTACTTGTAAGGCAGGCACTTATGCCACTGAGCTAAATCCCCAGCCTGAGATAAAGAAGACTTTTAAATCTTTGTTTGGAAGAAAACACAAGAGTCAGGAGGCCCTCTTCTGTAACAGGAGTTGGTGGCTGAGACCCGATAGTATGTGAAGGGCAGAGCTGGCCCTGAGCTATCAGTCTACACTTTAATGGTTGATGCCTCTTTGTGGTGTTTTTGCAGGCTTCTGAAAACAAACAACTAATATATAGATTAGTACCACATGATCTGATAGAGTCTTGACCAACAATCCTAAATTCCATTTCCCATTCTACCATAAACTTATCAGAATGACATCCAAACTACATTTTTCTGAATGTGCTTTTTGTATAAAACTCAGAGCCACAGAGGTTGACCACTTAACCCATTTGTTGCTAGAAGGGAAAAAAATCTCCAACTAGCTTCCACTCAAAACATATTCAGCAGGGCTTGGCAGTACACGCCTGTAATCCCAGCAGTTGGGAAGCTGAGGCAGGAGAGTTGGAAGTTCAAGCCTGAACTACATAGCAAGACCCTGTCTCAAAAAAAAAGAAGAAAAACATTCAATTTCAGGCAGCAATGACTTTAATAAACTGGAACATCCATAATAATCTCAGACTTTCGGATTTCCATGCTAACTAAACTACTTTGTGAACTCAAGCTGACAGTATTATATATCTCACTAAAGTACTCAAAAATGTGTAAGGCTTCCTGTATATGCAACAAATCCCTGAGAGACGGGCTGGACTCATATGACGGGGTTACAACGTATTTTCTTAAGTCTTTAATTTGAGAAGTTTAGAAATTATTCCTGGTCACCTCCCTTAGATGGTACGTCATGTGACTGTAGTCATGTATGTTAGTTCAAATTGTGTTCAGCTGCTACTCATATACTAGTTTAGGTACTATCATAATGTTAAGAGCCAAGATGTTAAAGAATATAAAATCTAAAATCTAAAGGTTGAAATAGTGCTGTATTAAGCATATTTTAAGACTGCCCTAAAAATGAAGGCCTTAATCCCTTATATGTCTGATTTTCATAAGATAATGTATACGTGATATAGTTTAAGTGGTCGTATGGGTAGTCACCTCATACAATATGGGTAGTCACCTCATATAACAAAATTGATACTGAATATATTGTCTATAAATTATAAATTGTATCCATTATAGACAATATATTCTGCATTTTCTAGTGTTTGTGTATGTAACAGGAAATTCTTTTGCTGATATCCCAAATTTCATGCAAGGGAAGACACTTAGACTTTATACAAACTTGTTTGTTGGAAATATATCTTATTTGGGGGATCACCTTCTTCTTGGTGTTTATTTGCTCCTTTGGAAATGTGTATGTAATCTTTCAAATCATGTAAATGCTTATGAAAAATATTATTGCTGGCTGGGGGTGTGGCTCAGTGGTACAGGGTTAGCTTAGCACATGCAAGGCCCTGAGTTTGATCCACATCTCTGCAAAATTTATATATAGAAGCGATTCCATCAGTATTCTGTTCTAATACTTGGAAAATGACCTTCATATTTATATGTATTTCTTTCTTTCAGTTGTATAATGATAAATCCAGGAAGTGTTTCCTTTTTTAACAAAAACAAATGTTTTATTTGTAAAGTGTTTGTAATAATGTATGGGTGATTATATATGGTTAATAAAAGTCATATCTTAAAAGTTTAGATGCTCTTTGTATTTTAAATTACTAAAGTTCTGTCATAACTCTGCCCAGATAAGGAAACAGAAGTGAAAATCCAATGTAACCTTCCTCTGAGGGTTTGCTTTTATTACCAGGCAGTATGCCAATTAACACTTTCAGTAGTAAATAAATGCCTTTGAACCTTCAGCAGCCCGTGCAGGGGCACAGACTCAGGATGTGGAGCAAGACAAACTCAGAACCAGCTTCCTCATCTAGGATGGAAACACTACCACCAATTCTAGCAGGTTGTGACAAAGAACATATGAGTTAATGTTAAGAATATGCCAAAAACTTCAAAAACAACATTTTTCTTTTTAAAAAATAAATATATATATATATATACTGTTTAGTAAAGCACTCAACGTTTTATCAAAGCAAAATTTTACCTTTGTGTAGCATCTACATACATACCTATATTCTTGTCACACAGATAGTTTATTAAATGACCACTATTAGATAACTATTCAACAAATGATATTCATTGTCACCCATACTCCCCGACCCCTACTAGTCTGATTTAGTTCTGAGGGTTAAACCCAGGGAGTGTGGACATATATCTTCAGCCCTTTTTATTTTTTGATATAGGACTCGGGGCTATTCCACAGGCTGTCACCTAACTTTGTACCCTCATGAGATTACATGTCTCTTTTTCTCCTTTAATTGGTGTCCTCAGGGAGGAAAAATAATTTCAATACATTCTATGCTGATATGCAAATTATAGTAGCAATTTAAAATTAATAAAGAACTATAGCCATGGTGGCAAATCTATGATACATAGTGCTGCAGCGGGCTGTTATTAAAAGCTAAAGTTTGGCCATCACTAACCTGTGGTTTAGTGTAAGTTTGAGATGAGCTCCTCTTCTGCCTTTGTCAGGGCTTCCCTAGACAGTGCACATTATTAAAAGTCACATGACTAGGGAGAAAGCACACTGGTGATCAGCAGAAGGGGGCAGGGTGTGCACACTCTGGGAAACCCTCCAGACGCCTCCTCAGTACACAGGATCATCACCCAAGATGACTTTGTACCAAATCATGGCTTCTGATCTGCCTCACTCAGAACTCCTTGTCCTTATCTTGGCATTATGTTCCCCGGGAAGGTCTTGTTATGACTTAGCCGCTTTTCTTAACATCTAGTGGTTTTCCTCTTAGACCTCTCCTCAATCCTTTAGACAATTTTTACCTCTTCTCTTTCTATACCTATGTAGCATTCACCTGGTATAAGCACATAGTAAGATCTTTCCATTTTTACAAGTAGGAAATCATAAATATTCCCATGTTACATGAAATGCACCAAAAAATAGGAAACAAACAGGAAAAGCTTGAATTTAGGTATTCCCTGAGGCAATGGTCTTTATTCTTTGTAAACCCATGTTAAGAAGGAAATGTCAGAAACTTGCTGTATTAATTGGTTTACATACCATTCCTAGGTTGCTACAACTCACTGAGGCTGAGATGTCTTTTTCAAGTTGGCATAACTTTATCTTAGAGAACTCCTCCAGGTTACTGTAGGGAAAGTGCGCCACCTTGTGGCATTGAACTTCAGTGATTCCGTTTTACCGCCCTTTACCAGGTGATCCTGTATCCCTTATTCATGTATATTCCATGAAATTAAGACCAAAAGAAAAACAATTTTCTATTTTTTTCAGTAACAATAGAAACAATCTCAAAAAATAATTTAAAGCATTATGTAATTAAGGTGAAATTGTTTCCTCTGTTGCAGAATTATAGAAAGATTCTGTAACTAGTGCTCTATGAGAATTTCTACCAGAAAGCTGTTGATTAGCAGAATAATAAACAGAGACACGCCTGGGGAGAGACACTGCAATGGGAAAACAAGACCCATTCAGTAGCATCCAAAGAAAAGGGTCAAGAAGTGGGGCGGAAGAAAGCAGCAGTGTTTCTAGGGAAAACCAATGATCACAGCTAAATCTTTCCAGCCTAGTCAGCATATAGGATGAAATGAAATAATTGATAATTACAGCAGTGGAGGCAAAATGAGTTCAGGAAAGATACATGCAATTTGGCAGATTATTAGAAACCCAACTGCTAAATAGGTAGAAAGCATGAAGTGTTAATTTTCAAGGGGGGAAAAAAGGTTTATAATAGGCATGTGGGGCTTCAGAAACTAGTATTTAACATTCCCTGTAAAAATTTCTAGATCTTCCAGCTCCTACCAGCTTGTTTGCTAGACTTCAACAACATTCCCAAGTGTCCCCTTTTCTGACTATCCCAAAAGATGTGCTTCCTGTGTGTTCACTGTAACTACCTACCACCCTCAAGACAGAAATCTGTTCTCCAAGTGTTCAAAAGATTCTGCATTGCTATTGCTGGTGCCGCTTGGTCCCTGACTTCCTGCCAGCCACTCAACACCATCTCCACAGGACCAGGTGTGATGTTTTGTTTTTGTTTTTTGTTTTGACCCAAATGCCAACGAAGGGAACTGCCTTAATTTAGAAGTATTTCTTTATAGCCACTGACAAGCTGAGGACTGAGAACACTGTACAGGAGCTAAACTGTTTGCTGAGTATGTTAGAGGAAAAAGTTGGAAATCAGAGTGGACAAGAAGTGAAAGGGCAGGGAGGTGTGAGACAAGGCAGGGAAAGATGGAAGCCGGCTGCTATGTAAGAAGCGGGAAATGTGTTTGGAGAGACTTGTGAAAATGCTGAGGGGACCAACTTTACATCTCAACGGTATGGAAACTGAACTGCAATGCAAGGAGTGCTGTGAAGACTCAGGCTTCTGGGAAACCACAAGTCTTTGGGTTTCCACAACAGTTTCAATCTTGAATGTCCCCCCAACTGCCCACATGTTAAAAGGTTTGATTTCCCAGCTGGTACTATTGGGAGGTAGCGGACTTTTAAAAGCTGAGACCTACTGGGTGATCTTTAGGCCACTGGGAGTTGCCATTGAAGGGGACTGTGGGGGCCCTGCCTGGCCTCTTCGCATCTCTTTTGCTCTCTAGCCATGAGGTCAGCACCTGTTGGTCTGCCCTGTGCTCCTGCCACGATGTGCTGCCTCACCAAAGGCCCAAAGCGACATGGACTAGGACTTGCAGATTGCAAGCCAAAAACTAAACTTTTCCCTATAATTGTCTCAGATATTTTATGATAGTAGCAGAAAACTTTTGGAGCTCTCAGACCATGGAACTAGGAGTTGGAGGTAATATCTGGTAACAGGTATTTGACATCTAGCCTGGAGATGCAGGAAGCAGTAGGTGAGTGTAAGCTTTCAAAGAAAAATCTACACATACAACTATTCCTCCTACAGCACCATGTTCTTCAGTCATACATTGTAGTTTCTTGGGACAAAGACCTAACTTGCTGTGCTTGGGGCCTCTGCCTTATACTATGTGGTCCATTCCCAACCTAATACCACAAAAGTCCACTAGTTCTTACAAAACTAAAATCTACTTATAATGAGTTGGAAAGAAACATAAGAAATACTTGATAGTGAAATCCCCATTTAGCTCAGTGGTGTAAGCACCTGCCTGACAAGCACAAGGTCGT
Organism: Hydrochoerus hydrochaeris; assembly: GCA_004027455.1. NCBI lineage: Eukaryota > Metazoa > Chordata > Mammalia > Rodentia > Hydrochaeridae > Hydrochoerus > Hydrochoerus hydrochaeris. The sequence continues at coordinate 94,564 of PVLA01007454.1, read as the reverse complement.
AAATTCAATCCCTGATTTAAAAAAAAAAAAATGGAGTACATAGATTCATTTATAAAAGATATTACTAATGATAAAGCTGTATCAAAACATGTAGTAAAAATACCATTAATGTGAAGTTACTAGTACAAAAATGGACACTGGAAATGTATGAGAAGTGATGGATAGGACTGATCTTCTAGAGGAGTAATCAAATAGGTCAGGCAGTCCCGAGAGGCCACGGGAGAGTGGATTTTAAGGGTAAAAACTTTATTTATGGTATTATGAAATCTATCTTAAATTCTATATCGTTCTAAACCATCATAATCTTTTATTTTCATTACTTAAATTTTAAAGTTATGACAGGGAAAAAATTGCAGTTTTTTTAACTGGTAGAATTTTTAGGGCTGAGGTATAATTCAGTGGTACAGTGTTTGCCTAGTATGCATGTGTTGGCTCCCCAGCTAGGAAGGGGAAAGGGAGGGGAAGAAGGGGAGAGAGAGAGAGATCACTTAGGATTTGGTTATTTTTGTTTGCATCCTTGTTTTGCAAAGGAGAACTGGAGTTAAAGGTAGCTGCAGTCATCCCCATCAAGATATCAAATATCTTAAGTTCAGCAAGAACATAAATTTAAGAGAAAATATATTTTCCCTCCAACAGCTCCTGCAACCAGAAGCTCTTCAAACTATATGATCTAAAACCAGAGCTTAGCCCTAGAAATTTGATAGCAGCAAATATGCTTTACCCAACATATGAGGTATATTACCAGCAAGAATTCTCCCTTAAAAAAAGCAAAAGGAAAAATTAAATGAAAAACTCCTGGCTGGGCATATAGCTCAGCGAGTGTGCTTAGTGTAAACAAGGCCTTGAATTCAAACACCAGCACCAAAAAAAGTTTTTTAAGTCTTCTACACTCAGGTGGACCTTAAGAAGCCACTCATTCCAAGATGATTGTGAAAACTGAACTTTCAAATGTGAAAGACAGCATGAAATACTGAGTTCAAAGGGTTCCCTTCCACTGTCTGATTCCTTAGGCTGCTCCTAGAAAATTCTCCAAACTGAGTGGAATAGGAAAAGAAAGAGTGGCCATTCACCATTTCATTTTGGGAAGTACAGCCACAGTGATTTGAGGTGCCGTGTAGGAGGAATGGAGGGACAGCAGACCACAGGGGCAGTGACTGAAGAGGACCCCTCATTCTGGTAGGTCCCCCTCTGTGGTGTCTGAGATAGTTCGTTCTGCAAAGAACAGAGAGGACCACACATACCACAGTGTGGGTTGCCACTGTTCTGCTTGCTTCTTTTAACTGCGAGTGTTTGAGAATTCAGTCTTAGAAACAATCTTGAATAATGCTCACTCTCTAGGTCTGCATGAAACTGCTGCTGCTATGAGCAATAGCTACCGGGACCCCAGAATGGACTCTGCTGTCCCAATAGTGACATTAACATCCTGGGGAGGAACACCACTGTCTCAGATGAAATTTTTCCTGTTCCAGGCCTATTCCCTTAGCATCTGTAAGCACTTTATGATGTGGGCACTGCCCCACACTATACATAATTAAGGTAAAATTCCCTTAGCAAGCCTGGCTGGCTGCTTTCTGCATTTATAGCAGTAGGGATTTTCTTACGGATTAAAAACTGGTGGTCAACAATGCCAGCTGAATTAAATCACCACAGTGCTGAGCTTGTATGTTCCACCTGAGAAAAGTTGCCAGCATGAATAGAGATGTGGAGAAGTGTTGAGGCATCGTGGATTCTCCTATGTGTTGCTGTTTGAGCCATTGGTTCTCCTGGAGAAGCTCTGATCCTCACATCGAGCATTGCTTCCTGGCTCGAGAGGAAGACATGTGCCACTTAATCTCCAGGATGAACTCCTCACACTGGCTTCCTGACATGTACTCATCTGTGCTTACTGTCAGAGAAGCTCAGGGCCTCCGTGTCGCTGAGGGTGGCAGGGGTGCTTTTCAGGTCAGCCCTGGTCTACCAGCACAGCTTCTTCACCCTGCTGGCATAGACTTTCTAGCTTCCACCACTGACCTTTGGGCCTTCCCAGTACGGGTCCATAAAAGAGGCTGGTGTGAGTACTTTTTGTGGGCTCTAGACCTCCAGGTGGACTCGTGGGAGGCATTGTCATGGGCTCTAGGTTTTCATCTGGACTCATGTAAGACATGGCTGTGGGATTAAGGCCCTTGGCTAAACATTCTATGTCTTTAGTGTTGCGGATAGATTTCCTGCATTTGTGTTAACTCTGGGTGACCATCATAAAAATATTATAAACTCCATATCCCAATTTTAATTGTTCTCCTCACAACCCCTGACTACAACAGATTTTAACCGCTAATTGCCTTTTCGTTTACAACGTTTTCCATTTCTGGGCTGCTGAAGGGTAAGTGTATCTCTGGAATAAGGATCTGGGCAGAGGGTGTGGCTCAGTGGTAGAGCACTTGCCTAACATGCACAAGGCCCTGGGTTTGATCCCCAGGAATACAGATTATTGATCAAACCTTCCTTCAGATGTTTTAATGAACATAGGCACAAGGTTGCATTACCTACAGCTGCTCCTCTGCATCAACTCAAGCAGAGTTGAGTTGCTGATACAAACCTCACAACCTGCAAAGATTTACTCTCTAGCCCAGTAAAAATATTTGCTGATCTCTGGCTTAGAATGTTAATAAACCTTTTAATGTGCACAGAAAGAATTTATCAAGGTAAGAAGTAAACACAAACTTTTAAGAATGCAGATAAAGAGGCTGGGGGCATGGCTCAATGGTGGAGTGCTTGCCTTGCCTGTGAAACAAGCATTCAAAGATTTCTTAAAGGATGAGGGATCAACTGATAAAGCTTCAGAAACAATGGTTAATCTGTTAGCTTTGGAGAAAGATGAGATGCTGATCCTAGCCAGTAAATGCAGCACTGAAAAACAACAAGGATGAAAAGGGAACCTTAGCATGAAAGTTGTACAGGGGCCTAGACAGGTGAGGACAGAGGGCCTTTGGGATGGATGCAGAGGGATGCAGATCTCTTGGTCTTGTGTACTTCTGAGTATGGGTGGAGGGAAGGATTCAGTACAGATACATGGAAGCCTGGTGGAAGTCTATGAGACTTAAGGAGAAACCAGATACTTAGCAGAGATTGTGTGATTAAAAGGCTTTTCTTCCAGTATCCTTTGTCTCCCATCCTCACCAAATCTATTTTCCAATTATTATTCCTTCAAAATTCAGCTTCAGGAAGAAGACAAGATGGCCAATCAGTGAACAACAAAATACAAAACCTCCCGGGAGAAACAATTCATATGCCAGAATAAAACCCTGGAGAGACCCAGACAGAGGAAGACAGATCCTCTTGACACAGGAAGAAATTAAAATATAAAAAAGCTAGTCAAATATTTCGGGACTACAACTGAAACAGTTAAAAATTAAGGGACATAGCGTTTTCATGGTGACTCGCCAAGTCTGCGCTACCTTGAATCCATGTCGGCCAGCAGAGCTGCCCAAACTCGTTCCCGCCCGCCACTCACAGGAAGCACAGCAGCGCTGAAGTCAGGGGTTGGTGAGCCCAACAGAGAGTGGAGCCAGCAAAGGGACCTCCATTAATCCACAGTCAGTGCTGGGAATGAGACACCCCCTGCCATGGGAAGGGCGTGACCAAATGGGCAACATGTTGGAACCGGGCAGGAGGAGCCTGAACTGGGAGCAACAGTAACTTCAGTTGGTTGCTCCCTCCTCAGAGCAAATTCATGGGATTTGCTTGGACTGGGCCATTCCCCTGGCTGGGACCCAATGAGCCATCCCAAATCGATTCCCTGCACCTAGCACACACTGACCGGGTGAAGGCACCTGAAGTTTGGCTGGCCCAGTGGGGAGAGGCAGGCAGGAGAGGGCGGAGTTCCCTTGCCAGCCTGCTTCATAGGAAACGTGGCCAACAGGGAAGAGGGCTGGGGCCTGCACTATAATCCATGTGGAGGAAGCCAGGGCCATGACAGGAGAGAGGCAGAAGGAGGGCCCCAGCCCAGAACCCTGAGAGCACTGACCCAGGAGAGAGACTGAGGGTGGCAACACGCAACATCAGACATGGCTTCAATAGACATTAAGAGATATCTTCGGGACCTTGTAGATGAGCTCAAAACTGAAATATTAAATCAAATAAAGCAGGATATGAGTAATAAAAGAAATGCTCTCAGGAAGCATCTCTCAGGATGATACAGACAGAAGAAGAGAGGAATACAAAAAAGGAGAAACATTTGATAAAGAATATAAAGAAAATATAGAATACATGAAGCAGATTCAAAGAGACTACCAGGAAATTAAAAACTCCATTGAAAGCTGGCAAAACTCCTTAAAAGAAACTAAGGATAAACTATCAAAACTTGAAGAAAAGTTGGCAGTGTGTGATCATGAAAGGAAGGATCTCCTAAAAATAACAAGGAAACAGGCAGTAACAATACAAAGGCTAGAAGATGACAAGAGAATCTACAATTTAAGAATAAGAAATGTGAACAAAGAAGCAGGAATACATACAGGCAAATTACAAAGGCTATTCACAGAAATAATTAAGGAAAACTTCCCAAGCATGGGAAAAGAAAATGACAGTTGTGTGAGGCATACAGAACTCCAGCCACCTACAACCAAAACAGAACTACACCCAGACATATAATAATCAAGATGCCAGAAATTCAATATAAAAACAGAATATTAAAAGCCATCAGAGAAAAGAAACAGATTACCTATAAAGGTAAGCCCATCAGAATCACAGCTGACTTCTCAACACAGACCATCAGATCAAGAAGAGTTTGGGGTGAAGTGTTACAAGCCCTGAAAGAAAATAACCTCCAGCCCAGATTGATGTATCCTGAAAAACTGTCACTAGAAGTTGATGGAGAAACAAGATGCTTCCATGACAAAGAGGAACTGGGGGAATTTGTGACCACCAATCCAACCCTAAAGAGAATACTGAAGGACATTCTAGAGAGAGAGGAAAAAAAATACCAGGATTTTAGGAACAGTGGCAGAAAGGCCTCAATGAGTGGGGCAGGAAGTAGAATGAAGGAGAAAACTAGACAAACAAAGGCAGAAAAATAGCATAGCAGAAATGAGGCAGAGAAGGATAACTAGAAACTATAATATAGATGATTTTGATATGCTATATTGTAAATAGTGCAGCAGGACTTAAAACCCACATTACCCACACTACTCTGCTTAGATGTATTATATTCTGTTCTGGTCATTTTTACCTGTACTAGATTTGAGGGCACAGACAGTAATCCTGAAAATAACAGGATATAGTACGGTAATCATCCTTAATTTCCTATTAACTTAATCTAAAGCTCTGTATAACCTACACTGTGTTACCATGACTGATCATAATCTAATCTAGTTAGGTTGCTGTTGTATATTGATAGATTTTGTTCAAAGCTGTTATGATTGATAGTATCAAGTCTGTGCAACTGCACTGAAGATGACAAGAATCACTAGAATAACCACTATGGTTTATTACCTGCCTTTGAAGTTTTATACTGTCTACAATATTTTATTTTTACTAATATTGTTATTTACTGCTATACTCAATCATACTGCTATATTCAATTATGCCTGTTGATAAAGACAATTCTATTGAAGATATAATAACACAGTAATCATTGCAGATCACCTTGTACTGTGGTTTTTTATGACTTTTTGGTTTCATATTTATAGGAATTTGTTTTGTTTTGTCTTGCTAAGTTTCGTTCTTCCCTCTAATACAGGAAGTATAGAAATACATGCAGAGATTCATGTATGCGTAGCTATCTACACTCTCTGTTTGACTATCTACTGTGTATGCTTTAATTTTGTAACTTGAGCAACTATTTCTAAGAGGACAATATGTAATTTTAAGTAGTGATTTCTTATTGTTTATCTTTTTTTTTGGAATTCTGTATTATCTCTACCCTTTACATGCTTTTGTTTCTCTTTAAATAAAAATTTTTTAAATGTGTGATAAAAAAAAAATTCAGAGTCAGCATGTCTGTCCACTGGAGGTCTCACCCAGGGATCAACACCCCTGACCAGAACCCATCTCAGATTAGTCAGAATACTCCAGGTATGGCACAATTTGCCAGGGTCTGCTTTTCTCTTGTTTGTTGGAAGGCCAAATGGACATGTGACCTCCCAGAATACAAACTATGCTTCTCAGCTTCTGTTGCTGCTATATGTGGCCACAAGATCTCATTTCGAGGTCTTAGAGTCAACTTACAGCAACAGACCAGGCAGCTGGCGGTCACTTCTCCCTTCACTTTTCCCTTCTGCTGGTATGGAATATGAACATGGTAGCTAGAGATTGTACATCCTTCTCAGTCCCTAAGGTGGCATGCTAAGTATACCACAGTGACCAGAACAGACATCCAGATCCCAACGGTGCCACAGCAGCCACACCCTGTTGGCTTAGATTCCTATGATTTAAGCAGAAAAATCTCATTTTATCCACTTTTTTCCCCAGTGGCCCAAGTTAACTATGCATAGATAGATAGATAGATAGATAGATAGATAGATAGATAGATAGATAGATAGATAGATAGATTGATTTTGTCCCATTGTTAATTCCACTCCAGTGCTGAGAGGAAATTCCTAGAAAAGCAGGTGCTCAAGAGAGAGGGCTGGGGATGTGGCTCGGTGGTACAGTGCTTCCTTCATACACAGGGCCCTGGGTTCAGTACTCAATACTGCACAGAGAAAGAGAAAAAAGAAAGAGAAGAGGGAAGGGGAAGGGAAGAGAGGGAAGAGGAAGGGAGGGGAGGGGAAAAGAGTGGTTATATCACAAAGAGACCTCTATGCTCTTCAAATACCTGCATTTGAACTACATAGCAAGACCATGTCTCAAAAAACAAACACTTGCATTCTTAAGTTTTTAAGATAAATAATAGGTAATAATTTGGCCCAAAAGAGAATCCTAAAAATGTTTTAAAGCTATTCAGATCCCTTGAGAAAAGGTTTAAACAGTTTATTTGATCACTTTTTTTCCCCAATAGTGGAACCAAACACAGGGCCTCAGGCATGGTAGGAAAGTGCTCCGCATTCTAAATCCCCAGTCATTTTTATTTTAAGAAAGGGCTTGGGAAACTGACCAGGTGGCCTCAAATTTGCAATCCTCCTGCCTCAGCTTCCTGAGTAGCTGAAATTACAGTGTGCACTTCTGAATTTTTTAATTCCATTCAACACATGGCTCTAACATCAAAATATGCATACACTCAAAATTAACACATTATCATACCCAATTTCTTCATTTTTGAGAAAACATCAAAGAAAATTTCCAACTGAAAAAGCACACTGCTTTTAGTTAAACCCCAATACCTTTCTCAGGTAAAGAGAAATTTGGCTGTATGGCAGCCATAAGTCCACCAGTTCAGGGATGGCTTGTGTTAAAACTTCTTAAACATCAGTTGAGTAAGACTATACCAAAAAAAAAAAAGTTTTAATTCTAAGTATGTTCAACTATCACTGAGACTTTGAACTTTGGCAAATATGGATGGCTCAGTTATCTTCAGGTTCACAATCCCAAGAATTATGCAGGTTAACCATGACCGCAGAGCCATCACTGCTCAAACACACTGAGTCAGCGAGAAGTGACCGTACCCGCTCTTCATCAACAGGCAGACGGCGCAATCTGGGATAAGCGAGGAGTCTCTGCAGGGGTATGAAAAACCGATTCCCTTCACAGAAGGGCTTGGGAGAATTCTCTATCCTGGCTTTCTCAGCCTCTGAGAAGACTTCCCCCAACATCAGGCTGGGGGCCACAGACGGGTCCTTTGGCAGAGTGCCTGACTTCCTCTTCTGCTGTCGCAGCATTCGCAGATGACCCAGTCTCAGGCGTTCCACTTGTAACAACACTTCCCCCACCAGTTCGAATTTGAGCACCCTTTCCTGCTGTAAACTTGGGTAGGTGGTTGTGTAAACCTGAAGGGAAGGAAGCAAAACACATAAAACAGAGGAAAATGTTCAAACCTATAACTCTTACTGGATTATGTCCAGTTACATATCAGAGAGGGTCAGATCCTCAATGTAAATGCCCCAGTAATGGGACTCAAACTACTCACACTGACATTAATTATCTGGTTTTCCAATTCTGATGGCCAAAGCCTCCCAGCCAGGTTTATACCAATGCATACTAATCCAATATGTCTACTTCTTATTACATTAAGTCCCTTACTTGGAACATTTGACATGTGAACTTTCACAGAAATGAACAGACCTCAAATTACAAACATTCATAGATATGAACAAATCACAGAAGTATCTCCCATGTCTACTTTACCATTTTAAAGTAACTATAAAAGGAAAAATAGTTTCTTTACAGTATTTGTGTGTGTATGTGCATGTGTTTGGTTTTTTTATGCTTTACATTATATATTTGTGTCAAGGGTGTATAAGACTCACTTTGCTGGATCTAAGAACAAATCTGACTTATGCACATTCTCCCAGAACAGAACTCATTAATAAGTTGTGGACTTACTGTACAAGGATAAGGATGAAAAAGGAAAAATAGTTCAATCTGGGTATGTTGGCATGTGCCTGTGGTCCTAAGCTGCTGGGAAGGCTGATTCAAAAGGATCTCAACCCAGGAGTTTAGCCTACTCTAGGTAATAAAGTGAGACTCTGAAGAAAAGGGAGGGAAAAGCAAAGAGGGAGGGAAAATGCTTTGGTTGAAAGGCAAAATGTGTTTCTTCTAGATTAGTTTTGCATGTATTTGTGCGAATATGCACCTGACTCCCAAAGAATTAGGCATGTTATGCCTGACCCTTTTTATTTTGAGAAACAGTCTCACTAAGTGGCCTAGCATGGCTCTGAACTAGTGATCCTCCTATCTCAGCATCCTGAATAGCTAAAATTATAGGTATGCACTACTGTATCCAACTTGTCTTACTTTCTATTTAACACTGATAATCTGAAAAGATTACAGATGTTGTTGCTAGAAGTAGTCTAAAACTCCAGCAGAAGACTGTTCTCATTAATGTGCCTTGAGAAATGCCAAGGGCCAACCAGTCTCAAAGGATGCAGTAGACCAACTCTTCTAGGGGTTGTGGGGTCCAAAGGATCTCTCAAACCAAGACTCTAAATAAGGAAATTCATGCTCATCTCTACTTTGGGTACTCTTATAAGAAAAAAAAAATGTTCAGCATTCTAAGCAACATACTTCTTGCCCTGAGTGCTACCTCATCAACAGTACTCACAGCTTTATAAACATGCTGATGGTGCTGCTCTGAAACACAAGGCCTGGCTGCCTCTCTGCTGTTTTTCCGGAAGACGCCTATCTGGGTGCAGAATCCAACGTGCTCAGCACCAGCTGGCGGTTTGCCTACCCCTGTAAACTCCACAGAGTAATTGTAGTGATTTGCCACTTGTAAAGCCCTGGAACAAAAATGAAGTTGTTTTTCTAAACATACAGCTACTTTTAAGTAATTTGCTAAGTAAGTAATTTCTGTCAAGTAAATTCCAGCCACTTGCATTTCAGTTCCTAGCATATTCCCAAGGCCAGGATATATCTTTGATCCTGGGATCCTTCTCACACTCCTGGATTTTCACAACAACCTCCTATGTTTTATATAAGATAAAGTTTGTTTTTATTTGAAAGATAATGGGAAAGTGAAAAGCCAATTTATAGACATTCTAGCTAGAGGAACTGTTTTGCTTCTGTGTACTACAAATTGAACCCAGGGCCTTTCCCAACCCCTATTTTTGAGACTGGGTCTCACTAAGTCCTTAAGTTGCCCAAGCTGGGCTCAAACTTGTAGTCATCCTGCTTGAGCCTCTACAGTGCTAAGATCACAGATATGTGCCACCACACCCAGCTAGAAGAGCTGTTTAGTGACATTCATGCAGAATACATGCTTTATGTTGCCACTGTAAAGAGAATGACCCTGACATTTACATGTATGCTAAATATCCAGAAATAAATTGGAATGCATATCATTAAATAAATGCCAGTTGGTGGTAGAATATGAAAAAATAAATTAAAAACGTCCATGTTTAAAAAAAACTAAAAAAAAAATTCCATGTTACATATTCCTATACCATCACATAATGCTGCTGCATCACAAGGTTCATTTAGTTTCTAATGAGACAGTGACACAATGTCGGTTTGCAAGTTACCGTAAGAATATGGAAAAGAAAAAGTTACAGGGTACACAGTGTGAGGGGCTGCACAAGGAAACCACAAAAGCTAAGCCTCAACTACCCGTCTGGGTTTACAATTACACCAAAATGTGAACAAGCCCGAGGAGCTACCACTGGACATGGGCATGGGGCTCACCTCACAGCCTCAGACCCTGCCCTTTCTCGTGCCAACACTACAGATGCCATCACCTGCACAGCACCTGGTGCCACACATCCTTTCCACAGCTGCCCATATGGAGAAGTTCCCTTGTGATCTTATTCCACAGTATGTTACACACTGGGACTTTATTAGAATAAAGAAAGAAAGTAGGCAAGATACACATACAAAGGTTTACTTCTTAGGACCTTAAACTCCAGTAGGGTTTCTAAGAACCAAACAAAAAAGAACCTTTTGAAACTTACCAGGTCTGAAATTCCATTCTGTTCCACTCAAATTTATGGTCTATATCTCTTAGGGTCACTATGGGAAACAGGGGGTTGAATTCAGAATTGGGTGTGCTGATGACAATCATGGCTGGAGAGAGGTACCCAAATACCACTTCAGGAAATCTGGCCAGATGATCTGAATCCAAATGTTCTATTCTAAAATAGTTATTGGAAAAGACATTACTAACCTATCTTACCTGGGAAGTACTTTCCTAATTGACAAGCAGTTTCCATCTCTATACTGATTATGTTTTGTTTGAATATCCAACAGTACTAAAACCTATCAACAGTTATTCACATATTCTAATCTTTCCCCATTCCCCACCCCTGCCCATGGTGCTCTTTCAACCAACTAAGTTCTGCTGAGCTCTATGGGACACATTATCAACACTCGAAAAGAAAAACTGTGAATAAATAAAAAGCATATTGCGGATCTAATAATGAGGTCAAAGACAAATCCAGACTGAAGGTTGAGACATTCTACAAAATATTTATCATGTATTATTCAAAAATAAAGGGCAGGGCTGGTGCTCAATAGTAAAGCCTCTGCCTAGCATTCATGAGTCCCTGGATACAATCTTTAGCATAGCAAAAAGAAAAAAAATGGATTAAAGAGCAAATAAATTAGAAAGACTGAGAAGACTTGTTCCAAATTAAAAGATATCTAACAGACATGAAAATTAAAACTGTTTGTGTGATCTTGGACTGTTTTAAATTCTACCTAAGTTTCAAAATGTTACCAAGACATTACTGGAACTGATGGATTTTGAGTATGGATTATACATTACATAATAATACTGTATCATTGTTATATTTCCTAATTCAGTACTCAGCAGTTATAAAGTGAAGTATTTGTTCTTAGAAAATATATAGCAGTATTTCAAGGTAAAGAGACACAGTATAGCAGTATTTCAAGGTAAAGAGATATGTCTCCAACTTGCTCTCAAATGATTCAGATGAAAAACACACAGAAAATATTTAGAAAAATGTCTATGTAAATGGGGTAAAAGATTAACAGTTGGTGAATCTGTGGAGTTCCTTGTACCATTCCTGCAACTTTTGGTAAATTTGAAACTCTGAGTATTAATGAAAATGAGTCTGACAGAATACTGCTGAAATCCTATGCCAGTATGCTCTAAAAACTCTAGACTGACCAAATGGCTTCACAAGGGCTTCAGCTTCAAATGAATTTGCAAGCAAACCAGAAGCTAAATTGAATAATATGCAGGAATATAATCTCACCATACTTGAGGACCTCTATTTCTCAGAACACTAATGAGCACAAGTATCCTGACCTTCCAACCAATTATATAAAGAAGTATTGAAAGTAAACATAATCAGTTACAGTAGTCACAGTCTCCAAGCAGAAAAAATCTAGCAATCTCTCAAATTGTTATCACATTGGGCTTCTTTGCATCACTGGTGCAAATACTACATATATTAAAAATTACAGTTACAGAATAACATGATTAGGGCAAGTGATTGCTTTATCATACATTAGAAAGAATGACAAGGTTGTGGGTTTAGTGCAGTCGTAGTATGCCTATTTAGCCATGGATGATGCCCTGGGTTTAATCTCTAGCACTGCAAAAAAAAAAAAAAAAAGTATGTGGATATATATGAACATTCTGCCTGTCCTTGGTGCCTCACCATACTCAGCATCATAAAAGCCACATACATACTGTATAATACAAATGTCTTCATACACCAATGCAAATATGTATTTCTAATAAATGAAAATACATAAATTTATAAATATTTTTCTTTTAAAAGAATATTTGAGAGCAGCTACAACTGTACACGTGGATATAACACTGCAAGGACAGTACAACAGAATTTGGTTTCTGAGTGATTTCAAGGAGCCATGCAATGACAAAACATGGACCCTCAGCTCAAGACTGTTAAGAAAAACTAGGTTCCACTTTCTTTCATCCACTATCTGGGACTCTCTTCTACAACTCAAATCTGCACCATAACCAAAAGGGCTATCAAAATTAAAAATTTGCATGTCCTTTGACCTAGCAATTTCATATGTAGGAGTTTAAATCACACATAAACTCAGGTATACAAAAACAACATCTAAACAAAGCTATGCAAAGCAACCAGGTCATTCTAAATGCTCCTTAACATGACACTAGTTAAACACATTGTTATAGAGTAGATCTAAAATGTTCCCCAAAACTGTATGGAAAGTGACTGGATTATGGAGATACTATATCCATCAGTGAATTCACCCATTAATGAGTTCAGTAGGAGCTTGGGCCTGACTGGAGCTGAACCATTCCACCAGGCATGACCTGCAAGGGTGTATGTCTGTGCTAGCTTCTCCCTTGTTCAACTCATGGGGTTGAACATCTTCCCTTCTACCATGCCCCTCTGCCATCCTGTTCCTGCCTTCTCCACCACTGACTGAAACCTTGAGCCACAATAAACCTCTCCTCCTTTAAATTGCAAGTGTCAGGTATTATGTCAAGCAAAGTGACGAAGACAGATATTGGTAGGGGCTATTGCTGTGATCATACCATTTGGTTCTGAGGCATTTAGTACTAGTTTGTGGGAGGAGTTTAGAAAGGTTTGGTGATGCCAACAAGAAAATACTGTAAGCAGAGCTTGATGGTAGATTCTGTTAATAGCTCAGAAGACCAAAATGCTAATAGGAAAGCAGTGAGTAAAATCTGAGCTCAGAAGGCTTCAACTGGGAACAGGACTCTCTTATGGTTTACATGCAAATACCTCCCAAGAGCCTCAAGCACTCAGAAGCAGGGGGTTTGAGAAGGTAATTGAATTATGGGCCTTAGAACTGACTTGCAATTTGGAGATGAGGTCTGCTCAGAAGAGATGATCACCAAGGTGTGGCTCTGAATGGTTTATCTACCTCCCCAGTTCCTCCCTTGACTCTGCTTTCCCACTGCCATACTATGAGCAGCTTCTCTTCTACTGTGCATCTGCAGGCAGTAAACAGAGCCACCCCAAGGGAAAGGACATGATGATTTCAATCAGCAAAGCCCCAGGGGTGGAGATACTCGAGTCACTTGGAGATCACATCTCACCACAACCTGCCTTGGGTACTAGACATAGCCTACAGGATTTAACACCTGTCCTGCTGGGTTTCAATCTTGTTTCAGTCTAATTCCTTTCTATTCCTCTATGCCTCACTTTTGGAATAGGAATGTTTGCCCTGTGCCACTGCATGTTGCAAGTGTTTTAAACTTTCTTCTTGGTTTTTACAGGGGCTCACAGCTCTAAGTTTGAGTCTCAGACAGGACTTTGGACCTGGACTTTTAGCAATGTTGGAACTGGTACAACTCTGACGACTCTCAAAGGATGGACTAATGCACTTTGCATAATGACACGGACATGGCTTTTTTGGAGGTCAGGGGAAGAATATTTTGGTTTAGATTTAAAATGTCCTCCAAAATTCTCATGTGTATGAAAGGTGACTTAAACACGGGGTGCTAGAGTCATCAGTAGATTCATCCATTATGAGTTCAGTAGCTGAATGTGCTATTAGGTGGTAGGCTCTGGCTGGAAGTTGGGGCATGTCTTTGTCATTTTCCTCATTGCTAAGACACAATACCACATAACCACAACTTGAAAGGTTAGGATCCACGGTCTGACAATTCCAAGATAGACACAGCATGGTAGAGGAACACAGCAGAGGAAAAGCTTATGTCATGGTGGCCAGGAAACAGAGAAAAGGGAAGAGCTGGGGAGAGAAACATACCCTTCTAGATCTCATCCCTAGTGTCCCACTTCTAACCAGGCCCTACCTCCCAACAGCATATTAGGCTGCTGAACTCACCAGTGGAAGGATCTACTGCTAAGTACAGGGCCTCCATGGTTCAATCACCTTCCAAATACATGAGTTTTGGTGGGGCATTTTAGACCCAAACTATAATGATGTATTCTCATCCCCAGCTCTTCTTTATCTCTGTTTCCTGGATGCCATGGGTTGAACACCTTTTCCTCCATCACACTCCTCTGTCATTCTGTTTCTGCCTGAGAGCCTGCCAACCATGGTCTGAAACCATAAAATACAAACCTCTCTTCCTTTAAGTTGTGGGTGTCAGGTTTTATGTCCAGCAAGGGGAAAGTGACCAAGACAGATTATATTACATTCTTACAGTGGGAAAATATGCAGTAATAAAAAAGAATGGAGTCAGGTACCTTACAGTCCCAGGACTAAGGAAAGCACTGTACAAGACATCTTATTATTTCAAAAAATAAGTGCTCACAAATAAGACATATCACAAGAACATAGGAACCAAGTAAGGTGGAGACCTCACTGACAAAGCCTGCAACAAACAAGCAAAAAAATAAGTGAATAAATCATAAACCACTAAAAAAAATAGGAATTATGTATTGATAAAGAGTATGGAAAGAATCTTGCTCAATGGTAAAATGCCAGGGGCTCTCTAGTAAATGTAGAAAGAGAATCAGAATCACAAAAAATATTTCCCACCATTTTGATAAGGACTGAGTTTTCATGATGATCAATCTAGGTAAACATGCATGAACAGAAAGACACCTGCATACTCTTACGGTCTCCCCAGACTTCTCCACAGTTGTTATTTTTTAAAAAGGCAAAAGCAAAACAGTAACTATACAGTGGAGAAAAGACTATGACTGGAAGGATCAAAATTAACACCAAGGGATAGATGGACATTGTATGTCCTCAATTGGGATGGCCCAAAAAGGACCAAATACATCTATAGTGTTCTACAATATACCATGGATGTGTAACCTGAATTTAACTAGCAGGAGTCCAAAATTAAAAAAAAAAAAACATTAAAATGAGGAATGGAGAACTAATTCCATAAGCCTTTGTCTTAGAAATACAAACTGAATTTTTTTTATCGGGGGCAAAGATCCATGATATCTTTAACCTACCTTTAATTAGTTCAGAAAAAAACTAGAGGTGGAGAGTACACATGTATAGATGCTAAAGACAAGGAGAAAAACACTAATGGGTAAACCTGGGTAAATGATATATGGGTGTTCTTGGTACTGTTAATTTTTTGGAACTTAGCTGTACATTTGGAATTTCCAAGAAAAATACTAAATGAGGATAAAAAGATATTCTCAACTGTTAAGCAATTTTCATTGCAAATGATAATCAAGACTCAAATATTCAAAACACTAATATTACTAAAAGTAATCTTTTCATATTTTTTAGAATGAATGGTTAATACAGTTGAAAACTTACAACTCAATGCATGTTATCAAGTCAAATCCAACCAAACGGGAGTCTCTCTCCACAACAGAGCCGTGATACAAGGTAACAGTCAAATCCAGATCCCGGGGTTTCACAAACTCCCCCAAATAGGGAGACAAATGATGTCTGCAAAGAATTACTGCATAAGTAAGAAACATTATATGCAAAATCTATTCAGAAAGTCTCAGGCTGAGGATATGCTTAGTAGTGGTACCAGCAGTACCAGTGGTAACCAGCACGCAGAAAGCCCTAAATTTGATTCCTACTACAACAAATTAAAAAAATTTTTTTTGATTTCCAAACTACAGATCTCAGATCCCTTGGTAATCATCATCTGCCTACATACTGTAAATCTGATTCAGTTTGTGTCCTCATCTTGATATACTAAACCTAGGCCATAGGGCAGCTTCCTCTCATAGTCAGGAGGCTATAAGCCAATGAGAATAAATTTTTTTGAGAATATTTAATGTTGTTCTCATTTTTAATACTTTTGGTCTTCCAGCTCGCTTTGGATCACTTATTTTCAGCTATTTGTTTTTTAGAAGAAAACATTCTCAAAACAATCTGCAGCGGAAGAGGAAACGTTCTCTTGAAAGGGCTAAGCACGTGGGATGGCCATGCTTTAAAACTCACCCTCAGAACTAATCCAGTCCCAAGGCCTAACCCACTCCCCCAAGACAGGCTTCAATCCATTCAGAATTGAGGCCCCAACAGCACGCTACCTTCTGTTAGCCACTACCTCCTAATAGCTTCACCACCTCAGCACCACCATGCTGACAGCCACATTTCAGCACGTACATCTTTGGGAGATAAATCATATATAAAACATAGGAATATGTATTACCCATTTGACTGTAATTTTTCCTCATCAATATCTACTCCAACAAGCAGTTGAATGCATGGGTAGATTTTTAGCAGCCTTAGAAGCTCAGTATCACCACATCCCAGGTCTGCAACCTGTACATGAAACAGAATGACATATCAAAGACATATGTAGCTAGGAAAGTATGAATCAAAAAACTGGAAGTGTGGGGGGACTGTGTATTAGCAATAAAACCATTATATTGAAAGATCTTTTTAGCAGAATCGTGTGCCCAAAAATAGAATTAATCTGAGATTTTAAGCTTCTGGGAAAATAACTGTTCCTACTCCAGCTATTACTATTGTCTATATTTGACTGAGAAAGGGAGAAAGATTAGGCACATGCAGTTTTCCCATTTAGATTCAGAAGCTGGAGTTATAAATATTCATTAGTTTCGTGTTTCAGCAAACAAAACTCTCTAAAACATTGCTTTTATTTTCCATGTAGAGAAATTTAATTTCTTGTTTGACAAAAAAAATCACCTCAAACCATATGAAATTCCATATTGGGCTATAAAAAGGCCACTTTAACTGAATACATGTGCCTGAATGGTCATAAAGACATAAATGGATACCTTTCTCTTTATGTGCATGTGTCAGAGAGCCCTAGTGTCATTAAAGCAGGAGCAATGTCTAAGCAAAACAATGTTATGTGAGACAAATATAGTGCAGAAAAAGAAATCTTTCACCTAGTTGTTCACCATACCCGCATCTAATCTAGGACAGAACATCAAATTCATTATAATACTGACTTGGTGTGTACATTCCATGAAATCATGGCTTCCTCTGAAAGAAGATCATTTAAAAAAAATTGGGGGGTGGTGCTATACTGAGTGTTAAACTTAATGGGAGGCATGCTCCCATTAAGTTACATCCCCAGTCCTTTTTATTTTTTTCTTTGGAGACAAAGTCTCACCAAGTTGCCTGCCTCAGCCTGCCAAGTAGCTGGGATTATGGGGATATGTTTCTATGCCCGTTACCTTTTTACCCCCGTTTCTGAATGGGGTCCTGCTATATTGCTTACAGGCCAGCGTGGATAACACAGCAAGACCCCCATTTCTCAAAAAAAAAAAAAAAATTAAAGCTGAATATGGTAGTACACACTATAATCCCAGAACTCTAGGAGGTTAAGGCGAAAGAACTGCAAACTCAAGCCCAGCCTTGGCAGTTTAACAAAACCCTGTCTCCTTAAAATAAAAAATACTTAAAAAGGGCTAGGAAAGCAACTCAGTGTCAACCCTGGTTCAATTCCCAGAATCACAAAAAAATAAAAAGTGAAAAACAGTCAACTGCATGACCTAATCTGCAAAATGTGTAGTTATTTCCTTCGCTCATTTTTCTACTGGAGCTCTTCTTTTCCTAATCAATTTGTAAGCATTCTTCTTGCATTAAATCTTTCTTTTGTGTGGCCAACATTTTCTTCACATCTATAGGTTAGCTTTTGATTTTGTTCATGGTATCTCCTACCACACAGAGGAATTTACAATTTTTACGTAATAAAATCTTTTCTTTTTATGGCAACTTTGTAAGGTTTCTAGTTAACCACTTAAAAAGCCTAACCCACATTATCCTACATTTTCTTAATTTTTTTGTTTTCCTTTTTATACTATAACTCTTTAACATGTAAAATTTATTTTTAATTTACTGAAGATGAACTAAGATCATGTTTAACATAAAGAGGAGAAAATGGAATAATTATGTAAAATGTCATTAAACAAAGAAAACCTAATGGTAAATATTTATGTCCCAAACAAAACATAAAAAGGTACTATAGCACAATAGAAAACTAACAAGATATGAGAAGAAATAAAAAAAAACTATAACAAATAAAAGATCTAAAAGCATGGAATGATGGAGACTTCAAACTGGAGGGAAAAAAAAAACTAAAGAAAATGCCTATACCAGGCATGGTCGCACATATCTATAATCCCAGCACTCAGGAGGTTGAGACATAAAGATTACGATGAGTTTGAGGCCAGCCTAAACTATACAGTGAGTTCAAGGCTGTGCTGTACTACAACGCAAGACCCAATCTCAAAAAAACTAAAAAGAAAAAGATTCAAAACCTATTATTAAAATTAAGAAACTATACTCTAGATTAGAAACCAAGTCTTCCAACTATTAGTACAACATAAAAAAAAATAAGATGTCTTACGAATGCAAAATGACAATGTGCTTGAAAATCAAGAAGCCAAAAACAAAATATCAGACCTGAAGGCTGTAAAGGAATTTATATTTTCTGAAAACCAAACCTGCTATCAAATTCCTAATTACGATCTCAATAGATTTTGCCTCCCTATGGCCCAGGCTTTTTAGTTACTAGGTAAGAATCTTTATAAATGCAAATCCTGGGGCAGGAAGCAAAAACAGACTGAATTGTACACAGGAAAAACCAGAAGTGGATATAAAGTTCAAAACTTTATATGAATGTAGAATATAAGAAAACTAAGAACTACTGCAAGAACAACTACACACACACACAAAGAACTATATACAGAGAAAGACAAGGGCAGAGGACATAGCTCAAAGTAAGAGCTGTCACTAATGAATTTGACAAACCATTTCACAGAATAATAATAAAATCTCTGGAAAGAGACACCTACCTTCTTAGGTTCATGTTGATCTACTAAATCTCTCACAAACTGGTATCGCTGTTTGTACAAGGGAGGTTTAAACTTAATTACCTTCTCTGGGCAGACTTCTTCAAAATTACCATCAACCACACTATTGCACTGAAAATTTGTAAACAAATAGAAATTAAATAAGGAGAAATCTTTTTCCTCCCAGTCACTCTGAAGAACACACTAGACCCCTCCCTCATGCTCCTGGGAGGTATAAGCAGCACTCATTTTCTCCACAGTTCCTTCCCCTTCTATCTTTCTTCAGGTGAGAATCAGACTTTAAGTTTCCTACAGCTTAGTTTCACCTGAGAGGAACACTACCAGTGAATGCCATAATAACAATTAGAAGCCTCCTAACCACGGGCGGGCCTTTTGTGAATTGCCAAAGCCTTTGTTCCTGACAGGAGGCTGGAAGATGTTTGAGTAACACGACTTTCTGGACCAGCTTTACTCATGCTTCTCTGTAGCCCAGTTTTAGGCAAGAATTCAGTCAAACTGTACACGTATCACAATACAGTGCAAACCTATACTAATAAAAATTAAAAACAAAAAAGGATTCTACTAAGTCAGTGGAAAAAGAATCTCTCACCTTCATATCTAATGACCCTTATGACCTAATCAAATTCTTTATCCCCTACTCTTGATGTGTAAGCCCTTGACCTGCCTTCAGCAGAAATCCTGTTAAGTCTGTTTAGCAAGAACCCCCCTATTCTTGATGTCTCAGCTTTCCATTCACCCTAGGGTCCTACCTCCCAATCCTTGCATATATCCCCAGGTGCCTATTTTGTACTTAGTAAGGCTCACCGCAATGCTCATTGCAACAGTCCTAAATAAAGTCAGAATAAACCTTTCCTTTAATGGACTCCAAGGAAAAAAAGCAGGATTTAGAAAATTAATCTGTAACTGCTGGGGCTGGGGATTTAGTTTAGTGGCTTAAGCACCTGCCTGGCAAGTATGAGGTCTCGAGTTCGATCCCCAGGACCCAAAAAAAAAAAAATCTGTAACTGCTGTTCCTCTTACTAGACCAAAAGGCCTGTAATATATAGAGTAACTATCCAATAAAAATAAAATGCAAGGGTCATATTACTCATTGATAAGAGTGCTTGCCTAACATATGAGAGGCTCTGGGTTCAATCCTCAGTACTACATAAAATATTTATATGCCACACATGCAACTTTTTTTTTCAATGCTAAGGATGGAACCCAGGACTTCACACAACCACGTTACCGCTGAGCTACAGCCCAGCCCTAAATATCTATTTTTAAACTTAAAGTTAAGGTTTGGTTCCTTGTCCAGTTGCTCCAGTCATATTTCAAATATCTAGTTGCCGCAAGTACCTACCAGTCAGAAGGGGTTTGGGACGTGTAGTCCCAAACCCCTGGACATCTTGTAGGCATGCATATTCTGAGGCCTCACACCAGACCTCCTCAAACAAAATCTATAAAGTCTCCAGGTAATTCATTCACAAGTTTACATTAGACATAGTGTTTTTTAAAGTAGCAATTGGTGATTAAAAACACCGATGTACTTTATAGACATCAAACGCAGACATTTCATCAATGTAAAGTGTTGTGTAGTTCAACATTCAGGAAATGCTAATGCCTAAAGGGGATGGATTTTGCTTGTAATCTCCCCAGTACAAAGCTATGATATATCTGAAAGTCATGTGGACCAGTAAGAGGGGGTGGCATTTACCTGCACGTTCTTTTCTTCCATTTCCATTTTATTTCCAAGTTTCCTTGAGACAAAGAACTCAGATATATCCCTCAAGCTCTGTTATCAGAAAATGAGGAGCGACTCAACTGTAAATAAAAAATTCCGTTTTCATAGAGTGGCACCTACTGCCAGAGGTAGCCAGTGACCTGGCTGAAGTAGGAGAATTTGAGTTAAAGGCCAGGTTGAGCAGCACAGCAAGAGACGCCCCCCGCCTCCCGCAAAAAAGAAAAATTTGAAATGGCGGCCCAGATGGGAAGAGAAGAGAGAGGGGCTTCCTCTTTCTTATGTGTTACTTTTTAAATCACGGAGTTTATCCTGCAAGTACTGTTTCAGACACTAGCAAACAGGCTTGGACGCATAATTTTCCACTACCTCAAACTTATCTAAGTGTAATAATCTTTCTTTCCACTATTATTAGTACAATCTGATATAAACTGAAATAAGCTTCAATGTTAAAACACTCAACATCATCCGTACTGCTCTCTGTAACGTTTTCAAACTTTATAAAAATAAAATTTCGAGGACCCCTAATCCTGCAACATCAACCCAATTCACTCACAGACTTGAATTTAGAACTTGGTTCTCAACTGCCCACAGATCTTCAATTAACCAAAACTCAGCCTGAAATCTGGGCACCAAATCAACCGGTAGCTCCCAGTAATTCGCAGAGTCCTATCCTGAAACGCGGGTCAAGCCAGTCAACGCCCCGTCTTCCCCCTCGAGGCACCAGCCCCACCTCTGAGAAAGATGTACTCGGAGGTGGAGAAGCAGAGGGCGGCACAGCGAGGGGGTTTCGGGTTTCGCAAACGAGCGCCTGCATCAAACTGCGGTCCCGCAGTCCGTCCGTGGAGCCTCGCGCCGGGCTTTAACCGCACAGGCCACACCTGCGCAGCCGGCCCCGCCCCGCCCCGCCCGTGCACTTCCTGGACCTGCGCCCGGCTCCGCCCCCGGCACGCACAACCCCGCCTGACGCAGCCTCCCTTCTTGCCCTTAAGTCCGGGGTGTAGGTTTGGGGCCGCTTAACGGCCGCTGCGGCGCATGCTCCGAGGCCATTTTCTAGGTCTGATCCGAACCTCAGCGAGCGTTGCGACCTTTGCCCGGCTAGACCGGCCCTCAATTGTTAGATGGAGGCGGCGCCCACGGAGCGGCCGCGGGCCCGGCCGTTCGGTGTCTGGCTCTCCGCTTGCCAAGAACGTCCGCCCCACAGGAAGGGCCAGGAGAGCAGCCGGGTGGCACGCGAGCTCCCCAGCAGCGAGTGCCCAGAAGAGTCCCCCACTCTGACCCCTAAAACAGTCAGTTGCACTACAGCCGTGTGAAGTTAGCCCAAAAATGACTGAACGCTAAGAAAATATTCTCTCAGCTCCCAGACCCTCAACTGGTTTTTCCTCACGCTGTGGACTGAATGCTGATCGCTTAGAAAACTTACTGAATTGTGTCTTTCTTTCCCTCCGGAGACTCAACTTTTATATAAAAATAAGAACAGCATTTCCCTGTATGTGATGGAAAAGTTAGGGGAGGAGCAAAGATGCCTTCTTTGGAAAAAATGTAGTCTTGTTTTAAAAGTCAAAAATGGGTGTTTACTACTGAATAGCGGGTTAATATTTGATACACTGAAACCGCATTTTAATACAGCGCTAACAACATGCAAAACCATTGTACTGTTTTGGAATAAATTACAAAAATCTTTTTTGGTATTTCAGAGGATAGTTTGGGGGAGGAGAGTATGTAACTCAAGTCTCATACATGCGGCACAGCATCGCATCACTGTTGTTGAGGTTCCTGTTGGCCCCGGGAAGCTGCAGTTTATACAGACTGTTAATGTCATTGCAGTTTTAGTATCTGTGCTGCCATTGCCAGCGCAATGCGAATGTTCTGAATACCACAGTTTTCTGCAGAAAAATTGTTAAGGGCTCAGAGTATCACTTTGGAAGAGCACTCGCGTATCATGTAGAAAGCCTTGGATTCAGTACCCAGCGCAAAACACACAGATTGCTAAATTTTATGTAGATTTGCCACAACTTAAAACTCAAAAGGAGTTTAAAAAGTTAAATAGGTGGGATATGGTGGCACACCTGCAATCCCAGCATTCAGGTGTGAGGCAGAATTGCCATGAGTTCAAGGCTAGCATGAGTTAACTAGAGATCCTGTCTTAAAAAAAAAAAAAAAAAAAGTTAATATAGAAATGGGTCTGCGGTTTTTGCCTCACCAGCTATTTGACCTATTTATGAACTTGAATTCCTCCTGGTCCTTTTCCATGGTAGGTGGTAAGTCAGAGAAAGTTACAATCCCCAAAAAAGAAATCTATGAGATGGGCTTAATGGTCTAGCATGATATTAAAGTATTACAAAATAATCAATTTACTAGTGTTGGATATTTTCTTTGTACAGAGTTGTCATGTGCAAGCTATGCCATTAACGTAGACTCACATTTATGTCTTTCTACAGTGCCAGTTTATTAGATAAAAATAGATTCACAAGCTACATCAGTTATTTTGGCTTTACTTTGCAAGTATTTTGGATTTCACTTGGAGTCTGATTGTGGCAATCACAAGTTCATTATTCCAGTCCAATCTTAATTCTAATTAACTATAGCATTTATTTTAGTCACTTTCTCCTCACTGGAACAAAATACTTGCCACTCACAATTTAAAAGAGGAAATGTTTATTTTGGCTCATGGATTTTTAGATATTCAGTCCATAGCTAGTTCCAAGGCAGGAAGGGCATGGTAGAAGGTCTGGTGGAGGAAAGCTGCTCAAGTCATGATGTTGCAGAAAAACCAATATCAAACCAAATAAAGGACTCTATGCTGAAGAGTTAGAAGGCAACTTTTATTATGCTAGCAGGCTGATAAGAATCAGATCCAACTCACCAGCCAGAAGTCAGCTTAGAGTTCAGTTTAAATACAGTTTGCAAGCAGGAAGTACTTGCTGATGGCAGGTTATTAAATGCTTGGTTACATGGATTAAGTCGTGTTGTCAAGCAAGCTAATTCTAAGTAAATTTCTGGGATGGAGGGGAGGGGATTTGAGTGGAACAAGTAGAGTTAAATGTGTCCTTGACTGGGTCAGTCTGTCCCAAACATGAAGTCCTTAAAGCAAGTTGGAAACAATATATATTTTTCTAAGTAAAGAAAAACACATGTGTTGCAACTAGACATAGTCAAGTTGACCTAGCACATTATCAGGGAGAAGTGGCTGGATGCAAACAGTCAAGGCTGACTGAATTTAGCAGGCTAACTACATGACAAGCAACAGGAGCATAGTCACAGGCCACTAATTGATTTTTATCTTTGCTATAATATGTCTATAAATTTGCTGTTCTATAACTGTACCTTTACAATGATGGCTGAGAAAGGGAAAGCCAAGGACAGAGATATACTGGTCCATGTTATGCATCCAGTGAGCTACCTCCATCAAGGCCCCACCTCCTAATAGCAAGTCAGTTACACATACATCATTGGATTAGTCCACTGATGAGTACAATGATCAATCCCCTTCCCAAAGCCCCACCTCTGAACACACATGGATTTTGGAGGACATTCTAGATTTAACCATAATTCGAACATCACACTTGAAACAATTATACTGGGTTACAAAAACTTGGCAAGGAGTAAAGAGGCTGAGGCATTTACTGAGGCAATGCAAGAAGCTAGGGCAAAGTGCCAACACAAACACAGTTGCTACAAAGTGATGAGGTATTGGGTTAGCAAACCAATCATGGAGATGTAAAGATGAGGGGTCCAGAACTGTAACCTCAAAGTGGGCAGCATTGACCAAAGGGAGAATTGCACTATACCAAGTCCAGGAAAAGTGGGGAGTTTGTTGCCTACCAATCTCCTGGGCAGAGACCCTCACAAGTATACTAGAGTGGTCTGTGGGGAAGTGGCAGACCAGTGGGCCATGCTGTACCCTGAGGTGTGTCTTTTTTTTAATGCATCTAGAGGTGATTGCTTTATACATCAATATGGCATTTCTGATGAGGTCACAGGTGGTAATTTTACTAGCAGGAATTAATTACTTAATCTATGCCTTATGATTGGGCTGAGCAGATAGTGCATGTTTATAAGAAGCTGAGTCATTTTACCTTATCATTTTTACCCAAAGTATAGTAATTCAGGATAAGCTGCTACTCTATACAATAGTGAAGTTATTGGTGGCTTTCTTGGTTTAAGAATGGCTACCAACAGTCTGGCATCTTGACAAGAAGGTGTGGGACATAAATTGTATAGGAATATGAATGTGTCTTATGGGCCAACTCTAAGCATCTGGTTAGTGATGAAAAAATAAATTTCAAAGTATATAATTCTCAATTGGTCTGAAAAATTCCTCAAGTTTTCAGATGTATTTATTAGTCAGCTATTCCTGTGTTGCAATAAAATACCTGACACACATAACTTACAGGAGAAAAGGTTTATTTTGGTTCATGATTTCAAAGATTTCCATCCATCATGGGCTGGCTCCACTGCAGAAAATCATGGTAGAAGTGTATGGTGGAGCAAAACTATTCACTTCATGATATCACAGGAAGTCTCATGTAGAACAAGGAAAAGCCAAACAGGCATCTCTCAAGCTGACAATCAAGATTAACCATCACAGACATGCAAAAAGCTATAATTTTATATCCATACTTTGTTCATGGTTTCTCTTAAAGAAGGCTACCATATTACATAAGCTTCAGGTCCCATAAATCCTAGGTCAGTACTGCCAAGATCAGATTCTAGAAGAAAACTGCTTCTACAATAGCACAATTAAATTCTGATCAGCCTTTTATTAGTGTTCTCCAGAGGTGCATAGCCAATAAACTATATGTGTGTATATATGAAGAGAAGCACAGGAGCAGGGGGGAGTTAAGAGAATTGGCTTGTGTAATTATGAAGGAACAAGTCCAAAGCCTGCAGGATACTCATAAATGGAAGCTGGAGAATTCCTTCTTGCTACGTGGGAGAGTGAGAGTGGGTAGAGGATTACAGCTGGGGAGACACTAATCTTTTGTTCTATTAAGGATTTCAGCTGATTAGGCCCAGTCACATTATGGAAGGTGATCTGTTCTACTCAAAGTCTACTAATTTCAGTGTTAATCTTATTTTAAAAAGGAAAAAAAAAAGGTTTCATAGAAACAACTAGGATGTTTAACTAAATATCTGCACACCTTGGGCCAGGTGATTTGATACCTAAAACTAACCATTACAAGCCAGGCATGGTTACACATGCCCACAATCCCAGCTATTTTGAGGCTAGAGAACTGTAAGTTCCAGGCCAGTGTGGGGAATTTGCCAACATCCTATCTCAAAGTAAAGTATAAAAAGGGATGGGGATGTAATTCAGTGCTCCATGAGTTCAATTCCTAGTACTTGGTGGTGGTGGTGGTGGTGGGAAGCCATCACGATCCCACTCTCCCAATAATTTGCCAGGACCTTGGGTACATGGCCTTGGGTACATGGTGCCCTTCACCTTGAAGACTACAATAGCAAGGCTCTCACACTCAACAGATGTGCTCTGTGTGTCCAGCCTTCAGGAGAGAGAATTTGGCTGGCCATCTTTGATTATGTCTCTATACTTGCTTAATCACAATAAGGATATGTTTGTGTTCACAGGAAGTCTCAAGCTGTCTTTCAGCGATTACATGAGCGAGTCAATTTTGAGATATACAGCATTATTTAGGCTTTCATCTAAAAACCTATCTAAACCATTATCTTAGAAAAATCAAAATTAGATACAACCTCATACATATCAGAGTAGTTTAAACAAAACATTCTTAATATCCAAAATGGTGGTGAAGATATGGACAAGGGTTAGAGACATGTGACTAAGTGACTATCTCATAAAAAGTTAAATACCCACTATATGACCCCATCACTCTACTTCTGGACACTTAGTCAAGAAACAAAATGTCCACATAAAAACTAGTACATGAATGTTTACAGCCTCAATTTAGAAACCCAAATGCCCATAAATAATGGTTGGGCATGGTGGTGCACACCGGTATTCTCAGCACTTGGGAGGTGGAAGCAGAATTACTGTTCAAGGCCAGCCTGATTTGCACTGCAAGACCCTGTCTTGCACTCAAGTAATAAGGATAGTAATTTAAAAACCCACATGACTCATAGATACTTGCAATAGGGATGAATCTCAAAATGATGCTGAGTGAAGCACGTGTGTTCCTCTGCCAAGAGAAGCTAATGCAGACACCATGCTCTTGGATCTGCAGAATTGTGAGCTAAATACACTTTTCTTCACATGGTTAAAAAAATTTGTGGGCAAAAAAGAGAGTACAGCATATGTTTCCATTCATTTAAAATTCAAGAAAATGCAAATAATTTAAGTTGATACAAAGTGATTTGACGGGATGAAAATTGGAGGGAGAGATGGATTACAAAGAACACAAGAAAACTTTTGGGCATGAGGGGTAATTATTATCTTGATTGTAGCGAGCCCAATTAAATCAAACTTTATAGTTCTTTACATGTGCAGTGTTCTTCAATGATACTTTAATAGCTGGGCATGGTGGCACACTCCTATAATCCCAGCATTTGGCAGGCTAAGGCAGGAGGAGTACCATGAGTTTGAGTCCAGCATGAACTACACATTGAGACCCTATCTCAAACAAACTGTAATGGTTTATGTTTTGATGCCCTCCCCCCACCAGCCTCATGCAGTCGTGGAAGCAGCTAAATCTAGTGTTTGTGATTGGTTTGTTGTCTAGCTGCAATGCCCAGGGGCAGGGAGCTGGCATACAATATGAGAGACAAAAAGAGGTGTGCTTTCCCTTTTGCCCTTTTCACTCTTGTCACTTGCAGCAGCCACAAACAGTTGCCTTGTAGCCATGCCAGCCTGCCTTGGAGTCGGGTGAATATAGACTGAAACCTCCAAAAACTGTATGCTAAATAAATATTTCCTTCCTTCATTATAGGCATCATGTATTATGTCCCAAAAACGAGAGAAAAGTAACCAAGATACAAACAAAATCATACCTGAATAGTTGTTTTTTTCTTTTTGCTTACAGTATTTGATGTCAAGGACTAAACCCAGAGTTTCCTGCATGTTAAGTACACAGTTTTGTGTGTGTATGTGTGTGTGTATCGGAATCTAACTCAGGATCTTGCACTTGCCAGGCCACTGAGCTATATCCCTGTCCCAGCACACATTTTATTATTGAGCTATAACTCAACCTGAGATTATTTTTCAAAAAAGAAGCTAACAGTAAAATCTTCAGGCCGTTTAGGAATTGAACCAAGGACCTCAACATAGTACGCACGGACTCTACTATAGAGCCACACCACTACACTGAACTGTATCTCCTCGATTTAAGTATATCACCTAGTCATTATCAACATGCCTATTCTTTTCTTTTCTTTTTTTTTTTTTTTTTGGCTTTTTGAGACAGGGTCTCGCTATGCAGTTCAGGCTGGCCTTGAGCTCACTTTGTAGCCCAGGCTGGTCTCAAACTCACAATGATCCTCCTGCTTCAGCCCAGTGCTGGGATTACAGGCGTGAGCCACCACGCCCGGTTTTTTAACAGGCCTATTCTTACCTGCTTCTATTGGAAAGCTGTTTTTCGCCAACAAAGCTGCTTACCCCAGTTCTATCCGTAGAATCGACAATGCACTCTGTGGCTTTTATTCATAATCACCATGATCCTTCTAAGTTAGTAGCTATTGAAACCTGAAATTAATTCAGACACGTCACCTCCGTTGGGAACCTTTCTGGCCCCAACCCTGTGACCCACAGAAGGGATCCGTAGCATTGAAAGATCTCAAATAGGTACGAAAGAAAAGGTACTTAATCGATAACACACGCACAGTCTACCCTACTGGTACAGTACAAGCAGCTCCTGCAATGCTTCTCAACAGCCCAGAAAGGTGTTGTCTTTTGTTTTGTTGTTTTTTAAGATATGGTCTTACTATGTAGTCGAGCTGGCCTTGAAATCTCAGCGATCATTCTGCCTCAGCCTCCCAAGCGCTGGGGTTACAGGCGCGCACTACCAATGCCCGCTGTTACTTCAATCTTCAAAGAGATTTGATCGAACTCATGACCTTGCGCTTGCCAGGCAGGCGCTTATGTCACTGAGCTAAATCCCCTGCTGTTATTTCAGTCTTAAAAGATGGGTGAAGATAGGCTCAAACATTAAGACGTCTGCTCGAACACTACAGCCCAGCGAAAGACTAGCCTTTAATGGGGCTCTCTAACCCAAATCCTTTCTGGAGAATCTTACAACAGTGACCACACACTCGGCAAGAGCCAAGAGCCATGAACTGCAAGCACACAACAACCAAGCGAACCATTTTCCTCCCGTCTCTCAATTGGACAAACCTGCCCTCAGTCCATCCTCTAAAAGTACAGATTGGGCCCAAATCCCCTCTCCAGATTCCAACTTCTCAAAGGAAACCTAACATTAGAGACGTACTGGCCACCCCAACAACTCCAACATACAGTCAACTCTCGGAACAAGCAGGAGGACGCACCAGCCCGCCCCGGCGTTCCTGATTGGCCGGCAGCTAAGCTTGGAACGCTGGACGTCTTGCGTCACATCCGCCGGGGCCGCCATCTTGGTCCCAGGGGCAGTTGGCGGAAGAGATCGCGCTCCCTGGCCGCCGACTTGTCTTCTGCTGGAGTTCTCGCCGGCCGCGTTTTGGCGTCTGCTTTCGGCTGGAGATCCCTTCGTCGGCGTCCCGCTTGCCCTCCCTCGCCTGGCTGGGGCACAGCGAGGCGGCTCTTTCTCCTGACGGCGTTCCATGGAGTAGAGTCCCGGACCGTTGTCCCAAGGAACCAGATAGAGCTTGGCCCCCTTCCCCCCTCCCTTCTCCCTCCCTCCTTCCTTCCGCCGCAACATGGCTAACAACAGCCCGGCGCTGACAGGCAACTCGCAGCCGCAGCACCAGGCGGCCGCGGCCGCGGCCCAGCAGCAGCAGCAGCAGTGCGGCGGCGGGGGCGCCATCAAGCCGGCTGTCTCGGGCAAGCAAGGCAATGTGCTGCCGCTGTGGGGCAATGAGAAGACCATGAACCTCAACCCCATGATCCTGACCAACATCCTGTCGTCGCCTTACTTCAAAGTGCAGCTGTACGAGCTCAAGACCTACCACGAGGTGGTGGACGAGATCTACTTTAAGGTACGAAGCGTCTAGGCCTTGGGGGTAAGTTCGGGAGAGGGATGTGGAGGAAACCGGCGGAGGCGGCCCCCGAGATCCGAGGATTTGTGGGTGGGAAAGGTGGGCTAAAGGGGAGCCTGTCGGGGAGGGGTCCAGCCGGGGCCGCCCTCTCGTTTCCTTTTCTGATTTTTAGGGCCAGGAGAGCCCGCCACTAGCGACCTTTCTCCTCCCGAAACCTCCTGCCTACCCTCCGGATGTGTTGGGCAAGAGGGGTAGGGAAGAGGAGAAAAGAGTAACAGAAGTTACTCTTCAGTTCACATCTTTAAAATTATTCCTTTTGACGTGGATCTCCTAAACGCCAACTTGTTGGTGCTTCTCCCACTCATCCCGTGTTGTTGGTACTCTCCAGTCCAGACAGGGACATGGTCAGTGTGTGTATGTCGGGTGGGGCGGGGGAGGGTTGAGGGTGGAGAGCTGCCAGTGCTAGAGGTGTACAGAAGGCCTGGAAATTTTCCCAGCAGGAAGTCAGGAGTATGAGGTCTCAGCCACCTGTGCATTGGGCATATTTAGAATTATCTGGGCCCTGGGCTTCTGCGGCAGGGTCGGTGCTGGCTTGGCTGTGCTGGGGAGCTCACCTGGCGCCTCCTCACTGCACTCTTGTCTCAGTTCTTGTTTCGTTAGCAGGATTGACTCAGTCTTGCAGCGAGGCTCGGAGCAGCCCAGGGTCGCAGGTAGAGGTATGCACTATTAATCATGCTCAATCGCCATAAATGCATTTCCCTGGTTAAATGAACAGCTGATTCGATTTTTTTTTTTTGGCGGCCATTTGTTTTGGTCTTTACGAACTAGATAGGTTTTCTCCACTTCCCTGCAAATTATGTAGTTTTAAAAATATCTTCCAGGCCTCATAAGGTTAATTTATGTTTTTAAAATATTAATAATAGCCTTAGTAATCTTTAAATACTTTAGAGCATCTAATATATTTACTGTTTTGACATTTAGAATTTGAGACAGACTACGTATTTTCTGTAATCTCAACATATATGTGGAGATGTTAACAGAAGGGAATTCTTTATTTGTTTTGCTTACCGCTTCCTCCAGTTAAGTGTTTTGGTTATTGAAAGATTTTTGATGTCTTAGTTGCTTTTTATAGGAAACATTTTGAGAGACACAGTTAAACTTTGGGTACACAGATTTGGTGTTCTTTTAACGAGTCTATGGCAGGTCCAGCTGTAATACTGTGAAATAGTTTTTAACTAGCTTGTAAAAGGTAAGGCCTTTTCAACATGGATGCAGTATGGCAAATAATATCTAACCCTTAAGCTTATTTATGTAATAAACTTTGAACAGTTGAAAATTGGATTCCTGCTTTTGTGGCAGATTATTTTAAAACAGGCAGTTGTTAATGTTGTAATAAAGGGAAAAGTTTATTTCAAGTTTCAGATGTACTGTGAAACACCATAAGGTTCAGGTATTCAGTTTTAAAACTAATGAGCCAGATTTACCATTGAAACATGTAGCCTTCCAATTTTGTGTGTTAATTTTTTCTGTTCCATCTGTACTTACATTGGCTAGCCTTTAAGGAATTAAAATATTGCTTACACAGCAACCTAGGAAGGAAGAAAATAGTAAAGCACTGCAAGAGTTGGACAAAATAGTGCGGTGCTTAAATTTAAATACAGACTTTTCTGTCTAAAACCACTGAAAAGGACTATAAAATGTTAGCGTATGTAGGTGGAAACACACTTTTAGAAGTAGAGTTGAAAGAACAGTTTCTTTATTTTTGGTTTAAGAAACAAAAATAAGTCTTTCCAAAAGACCTTCTTGGATTCTATTTTAGAGAATTTTTTTAAGCTATTTTTAACAACAGGTTTTTTTTTTTTATAGGAAACGCACTTTAGCAAAGATGATACCATATTGCCTTCTATTATAGTTAGTATATGCTAATGACTACTCACATTTGGGTTTTGATAGTGTATTTTATAGAAGAAATTGGATCAGTCCACATAATTAGGCTAAAAATGAATTACAACAATTATCTCTGCATGTGTCTTTGGTGGTTTGATCTTTTTAATCAGGAATGAACCTATTCTGGTGAACAAGTATCTAATGTTCCTTAATTTTGTGTCAGAAGTAACTTAATACTGTTTCAGAAAGTTTCCCTCATTTTCTGATATTTTACAGTGTACATTTTAAATTGCCATAAAATTGTACTATTGATGGTTTAAAATTTTTTTAATTAGTACTTAAATGTCATTCCATTTAAAAGTATTAGAAATTTAAATTCATTTTAAAATGAGAATGTTTATTTTTAAACATCTGTAAGATGCCAAAGTTGAGATAATACTAGATACTCTTTGCAGGTATGAGGCATTAGAAATTTCCTGACTCCCACATAATTTCTGCTCTGCAAACATATTTTATTAAATTTCAGTAATCTGTGCTTGCTTTGGCAGCACATGTACTAAATCTCAGTAGTTTTATTGGTGTTCTTTAATTGTCTTAAGCAATTTTTCCAAAGATGTTTTACATTAGTAAATACATAATGGCAAAATGCTTTTGGAAGAATTGTTCTATTATTGATTAGGGCTTTCTTTAATCAGACATCAAAAAATTTATAAAGTATGAATGTTTGTTGTGTTCCTCTTTTCTATTTTCAGGTCACACATGTTGAACCATGGGAGAAAGGAAGCAGGAAAACAGCTGGCCAGACAGGGATGTGCGGAGGGGTAAGTAGAAGTACGTGCATTTTTTAGTTTTTTTCTGACAACTAAATAACAAGTTTTTGGCAGATCTTAGGGTTTTAAGAAAATGTTAAGTTTCCAGTGAAATAGAGTTAGAAAAAATGATTTTTTTTTTTTAATGCTCTGTTCTGAGTTTTGGAATGTAATTTTTAAATGTGTGTTAAAAATCTTATTTTACTTTTTCTTAACTCTTTCCTGTAAAGGTTCGAGGTGTTGGAACAGGAGGAATTGTTTCTACTGCTTTTTGCCTGTTGTACAAATTATTTACTCTGAAGCTAACTCGTAAGCAGGTGATGGGTCTTATAACACACACTGACTCTCCATATATTAGAGCCCTTGGATTTATGTATATAAGGTGAGCCTGCATTTATTTACATTTTAAATAGTCTCATTTTAATTTGCATAGATCTAATAAATCTTTCCTAATTCTAGGTATACACAGCCCCCTACAGATCTGTGGGATTGGTTTGAATCCTTCCTTGATGATGAGGAGGTATGTCAACGAGGGTAATAATTTTTTTCTGATTATATTCTCATACTTTTAACATCTTTTATTTATTGGAGGTTTAATGTCTTCCAGAATTTTCTGTAGTTAAATTTATTTTATCCATACTTTAGAACTATTGTCCTTTTACTAAGATTTGGTGGCTTTTATGTACCTTAGGTTGAATCTTTTTTGTTTTGTTTTAAAGTCATCTAAATGTGTTTTGATAATTACTGAAAGTTTCCTTTCTAATTATGCTTAGTGTGTCGTTCTGATTCTAACTTGTACAGTTGACAGACACTTGTATAGTAATATGTCCAAGATTGAGGTTGAAAGAGACATGTACACCAGATACTTACTGTAGGTTTTTTTCTTCTGGAAATTTTAATTCTTTACTTTGCAACCTCTTATAAGTATCAGTATTTCCACTGCATAGTTAAAGAGCTGGTGTGACTTAAATAGACTGAGTTGAGTTTGTGATAGTGACAAAATAAATCCAAGCTTTTTCCTTTCCTTTTTTTGAGTTGGTTGGTTGGTTGGTTGGTTTTTTGGAGACAAGGTTTCACTATATAGTTCAAGCTAACCTGGAATTCATGACAATTGTCCTGCCTCAGCCTTCCAATAGGAATGCATCACCACATCTGGCTTTTTTGTTGTTGTTTGAGGGTTTTTTGTGTTGTTTTTTTGAGGGGTTTTTTTTGTTTTTTTGGGTTTTTTTGGTCTTTTTTTTGAGTAAGGGTTTCACTGTATGGTTTTAGGTTGGCCTTGAACTCCCTTTGTCACCTGGCCAGGCTTTGAACTTGCAGTGATGCTGCTGCCTCAGCCCTCCCAAATGCTGAGATTATATGCATGTGCCACTGCACCCAGCTTATTCTTGTTTTTTTTAATGAAGTCTTGCTGGACCCAGGCTGGTCTTGAACTGCTATCTATCCTCTTGTCTCAACCTCTTAACCTAGGTAGATGGGATAACAGGCATTCTCTACCATGCCTGGCTAATTCTTGCTTTCTGAATCTAGTGTACCACACATACTATATTTGGGGGTGGGGGCTGGGAATAAAGCTTGGTATAGAGTACTTCCCTAGCATGTTTGAGACCCTGGCTTTGATACCCAATACAACAAAAACAAAGAACAGAAAAATCTTCTCTTTAGTAGTTCAGGTTTTTTAAATTTTGAATCTCCTTTGCCATCCAGAGCCTGTGACTTACATTCAAAAAAGTTAATTGAGGAAGCTACTGAATTAGATTAAATCATGCTTGTATTAATTTGAAGTCTTAGATACCAACATGTACTCAATTATGAGCTATATTATCCATATATCAACTGACACCATGACATTTGTGGTTCATTAAGCAAGCTTACAGTGCTATTTTAGTAGTCCTACTTAAAAAGTTCAAAGAAAGCGGCGCGGGGATTTAGCTCTGCAGCATAAGTGCTTGCCTGGCAAGTACAAGGTCATGAGTTAGATCCCCGGTACCAAAAAAAAAAAAAAAAAAGGTCAAAGAGAGAATTGGCTGAAATAAAGAATAATTCTAATAGAAATCTGTTGTTTTTAAATTTTTTTTCTACTTTTTTTGTCTGTTTACTGAGTTTTAATAATTAAGCAAAAAATATTTTAGGTGATAATTACAGTCTTTAGTTTTGTTTTTTTTTTCTTTTCAGATGATCATTCTTAAGCTAAAGCGTTTCTCCACTTGTCTTCAAAAACACATGTCTCTGCATAATTGTACTGGGTTTGTTTCTGAATGCTTCTGTTTAATGTTTTTTTTATTGTGTTTACAAATCTGAGGTCCTCTATTTAAGCTAACTTATGTTTTCTTCCTTAGATATCTGCAGCGATTATATTTGGAAATACTGTATATCTGAACACTTAAATGTGTGTGAGTGCAAGCAGTTTTACCTTTAGCTCTTGTTTTCTGTTTAGATAACAAATCTCACTTTCCTTGTGTGCTTGCACTATAGGTTTGGGACTGACAATAGCTGACTAACATGTCCTGAGCTGTGAGAGGGCATAGCAAGAAGGCCTTCATGCGGTAATGACCCTTTTCAGCGACAATGGTCATCATGGATTATGCGTTTCCAATTATTTGTTCATTTATTTATTTTCTACATAACTTTAAATTAGAAACCTCACTGCTTCATGGCAGTTGGTTTGCTATTGCTTCCAGTTTTATTAGGGCTTCATTTTTATATTACAGCTTTTAAACGATAACCTTTAGACAGGAATTGTCTGAAGTAGTTCATATGTAGCTAGGTTACAGTGCTAGGTATGATGTGCCCAAATGTGTCTACAGAACTATGTTATTTAGTAGAAATGTGGAATATAAATTTATATTATTCCACATAGCAACGAGTTTTTTCATATTCTTGTTAACTGAGTGAGATCAGTTCCCTTTATGCCCATGAGGCTGCAGGGTTTGTTCTCACCTGCATGTATACACTAAGCCCAAATATTTTCTATATCATTCATTTTTAGATTGGGGTGCAAAAAAATTGAAATTTTTCCGTTAGAACGTTTTTGTACTTCAGATTCCACAGATGGTAAAAAAAAAAAATTTTAATATTCAAATATAGTGAAACATTTTCTTTTTTGACGGTTAGGGTGTCTTTTGTGTTTCATAGGACCTAGATGTGAAGGCTGGTGGAGGCTGTGTGATGACAATTGGAGAAATGCTACGCTCTTTTCTCACAAAACTAGAATGGTTTTCTACCTTGTTCCCAAGAATTCCAGTTCCAGTTCAGAAGAATATTGATCAACAGATTAAAAGTCGACCTAGGAAGATCAAGAAAGATGGGAAGGAAGGTGTTGAAGAAATAGAAAGACATGTTGAACGCAGACGTTCAAGGTAATATAACAAATTATGTTTTTTTTTTTTAATTATGCTTCCTGCAAAGTTATGATTCTTGAAAATCAGTAAGTTCAGAAATGTTTTTATACTATTGATTAGTTTGCTACACCCTCTCACCCAAAGAAGGTTTTTGTTTTGTTTTGTCTTTTGAGACAGGGTCTCGCTATGCAGTTCAGGCTGGCCTTGGGCTCACTTTGTAGCCCAGGTTGGTCTCGAACTTGCAACGATCCTCCTGCCTCAGTCTCCCGAATGCTGGGATTACAGGCATGAGCCACCACACCTGGCTAAGAAGGTATTTCTTTCAAGGCATTTTTAACAAAATTGTACATCTAAATTAAGGACAAAAAATTTTTTTTCTTGGTCCTAGGGAAGCTAGACCGGGGCTTTCTGCATGCTAGGCAAACATTCTTTGCTGAGCTACACCCCTCACCCCAACTTTTGTCAGGTCTCCCTCTACCCACTGGTATTAGGGATTGAACCAAGGGGCCTTTTATGTGCTAGTCTAGTGTTTTGCCTCTGAAACTATATTTCCAGCCAGTTTATTTTTGAGATAGGGTTTTGGTAAGTTGCTCAGACTAGGGTTGAACTTGAAATCCTTTGCCTCAACCTCACAAGAAATAATTACTTTTGGTGTGTATGTATTCAGAGACCTGAATGTTGCTGATGAAATTTGTACATTGTGTTTGGTTATTTTTGTTTGTGTGATGCTGAGTATTGAACCAGGCCTTGAGCATGCTGCTTTCCAATCTTACAGTATATTTTATTCATTGGAATTTTCTTTTTCCTTTCCTCTTTCTTAGATCTCCCAGGAGGTCACTGAGTCCACGGAGGTCCCCAAGAAGATCAAGAAGTAGAAGTCATCATCGAGAGGGCCATGGGTCTTCTAGTTTTGACAGAGAATTAGAAAGAGAAAAAGAACGTCAGCGATTAGAGCGCGAAGCCAAAGAAAGAGAAAAAGAAAGGCGAAGATCCCGAAGTATTGATCGTGGGTTAGATCGCAGGCATAGCAGGAGTAGGGAAAGGCATAGAAGTCGCAGTCGCAGTCGTGATAGAAAAGGTGATAGAAGGGACAGGGATCGAGATAGAGAAAAAGAAAATGAGAGAGGCAGAAGACGAGATCGAGACTATGATAAAGAAAGGGGTAATGACAGAGAAAAGGAGAGAGAACGATCAAGAGAACGGTCCAAGGAACAGAGAAGTAGGGGTGATGTAGAAGAGAAGAAACATAAAGAAGACAAAGATGATAGGAGGCATAGAGATGACAAAAAAGATTCTAAAAAAGAGAAAAAACACAGTAGAAGTAGAAGCAGAGAAAGAAAACATAGAAGTAGGAGTAGAAGTAGAAATGCAGGGAAACGAAGTAGAAGCAGGAGCAAAGAGAAATCAAGTAAACATAAAAACGAAAGTAAAGAAAAATCCAATAAACGAAGTAGAAGTGGCAGTCAAGGAAGAACTGACAGTGTTGAAAAATCAAAAAAACGGGAACATACCCCCAACAAGGAAAAAACTAGAAAGCGTAGCAGAAGCAAAGAACGATCCCACAAACGAGATCACAGTGATAGTAAGGACCAGCCAGACAAACATGATCAACAGAGGAGCCAAAGTATAGACCGAGAGAGCCAAGAAAAACAGAAAAACAAAGATGAGACTGTGTGAAAATTTTTGTAAAAGTGGATCATATTGAATCCTATAAATGTTTGATTAAATCTGCTTTTTCTTTTTTTCAAAGTTGAGATTGTGCAGTAGTTACACACTCTTCAAGCTCCCTATTTTAGGCTGCATTTTCATTTCTTTTGTGTAGGGAAGTGCCTTTGTAATCCCGTTT
Source organism: Hydrochoerus hydrochaeris (assembly GCA_004027455.1). Taxonomy (NCBI): domain Eukaryota; kingdom Metazoa; phylum Chordata; class Mammalia; order Rodentia; family Hydrochaeridae; genus Hydrochoerus; species Hydrochoerus hydrochaeris. Next base: position 56,624 of record PVLA01007454.1, on the reverse strand, counting down.
ATTGCATTGATGTTTTCACCCAGATGTTGAGTTTGCTACATGATGCACAGATCGTTCTTGCATTTTTATTGTTTTTAAAATGTACAGTCTGTACATATGTCCTGAAAATGTTTTAATTCTTTTGGCATGGTTGCCATGTTGGTTAAATTTGTATAAGGCAATAAACTGCCACTAATTCTATTTTTGTTTTGTAGGTGTGGGGTTATGGTTTGTTGTACTGAAGTTAGCATGGCTGTGCTTTTCATAATAGAATGCTAAAGACTTTAGGAATGGATCTTGAATGTCTTATAGGAGAATTACATGCTTTCAATGTACATGAAAGCAGCAGTTGTAGGATTAACATTCTTGTCCACTGTATATTATCTTGGAAGGCTCTTGTTAATATGTTATACTTAATATTCTCCATAATTAACTTTAGGAGAACTTACAAGACGTTTCAGATGCAGAGGTTTAAGTTAGGCTGTGATTTGATCAAAAGTCCTTTTAGCATTCTACCTCAAAGGGACACTGTTAGTATGCCTAAATTTTATTCACTTTTCCTTTTTTTATTTGAAAAACTATATGACATGTAATTTTTTTTCTTGGATTCTTCCTCAGATTTTTAAAAGTACTATATTAAAGAAAAAAATGTCTAAAGCCTAGCATTCTTGCAGCAACCCTATACTAACATGTAATTGGGAGAGGGTGGAAAAGATGAGTAGAGAAATTTAAGCCTCAGGCTTCCAAAACATTTTTATAAGTGGAAAAAACTTAAATTATGAAACAGCTTGATATAGTGTCCTTTTTTTTTAAATTCAAACTTTTTTTGATAATGAAGATTGCTGTTTGAGTTTTTAAACTTAATCTAGAAGTATTAAAAGTAATGCTGTGCTGCATTATTTAAGACTATCAGCAAATTATTTGATAGATTGTTCTTATGACTTGTATTCTGATAACAGAACCATCATGAATGGAATAAATACTGGATTAAATCCTTTCTCCTGGATGTTGGCTTTCCCCCCATTTGTTAACTTTTTTTAAGTTTTTATTCATAAAAGTTGGAATTGCATTTCGTGTAGACAGATATTTAGTGTCCACGTGACAAATGAATTTTAAATTTTTAGATTGAATTGGGTATGTGTGATAGTCAACAATCTTTATCATAATTATAAATGACATTTTATTTTGTTAGTGGATGTTACTTGTCACTGCAGTAATCTTTTGATTAATTTGTTCCAGATCAAAGGTGCTTACATAATTTCACTTGGACTGTACAATTTGGGCCTGAAGGAAATTTCATAACTCAGTTCTTTTTAGAGCAGAAAATATAGGTGCAAAGTTACAGGTTTCATCAGTGCCAGGAATAAAAATGTTCCTGACAGTAAGAGATCTCCAGTACACCAACATTTGTTTAGCCTAATGGTTGTATCGGCCAACGAAGGACACTCAAGCCACCATGCAAAAATCCACTTGAAGTCCTCCACTGTGGGCTGATATTTGTACCTAATTCCATTTTAAGAAAAAAGCTCATTAAATGAAGGAATTCCTCTACAAACATGCTATGCTCTTTTTTTTCCCCCCCCCTTCTGCAGTACTGTATATCTTCCAACCCAGGGTACATCCTTTCCCAGTTTCGACCTCTTGGAGCTGATGTTGTGGGAAGAAAATGCATCCTGATACTTAGTCTTTTTCTGTCATTTCATGCTACGAGATTGCTTGACATTTTTGCAAATACTTCTAAAATGGCATTTTTCATTCTGAACCATTTACAGTTGTTATTGTAGAGAACATAACATGAATACCAACAGCTGAAAAATAGCATCATAGCTACTTAAAATCCATTCTCAGAACATTGTTAAAGAATTTCTATTAAATAATCATCTGTATTGGACATACAGATGAAAATATATACAGATGTGTACAGGAATCCTTAAGTTTGTCACAAACAGCACACCTTAAGGCATTTTACTACAAGCCATGAGATTCCTTGATCTGCAAACATACCAGTTTGTGGACATAAAAGTCACCAAACCAATTGGCTGCCAAATCTGCTCTTTGTGGCCATACTCTGATTCTGCAGTGGGTTATTTTAGTTTCTATTTTTTGCCAGTTGGCATAATTGAGCCACCTGTAGAGGATACTGCAGATGGAAGAATTTCCATGTATGCCTTTGGATTGTGTAGGGAGGGGACAATAAGATACCCAAGGGCACTCACGCAGCAAGTTTCAGTACTATTGCGCTGAATGAAGCCAGAGAAGTTTCCATCAAATCTATAGATCTTCCCTGACAGCTTCCCAGCAAGCTTTACCAATGTTCCAGCTGGCAACTCAAGTTTCAGCAGCACCCCACAGGTTTCCCAGTGAGTGTCGGCACCCAGTGGGGTATCCTAGTTAGTTCAGTTCATGTTCTCCAGCCAAAGTTCCACAGCAGGACCCTCTCCTACAAAGTGTAAATCTATCTTACAAGGGAACCTCTTACAAATTTGTTCCTTGTCCCCTCTCCCTCAACCCTAGAATTAGTGCCTGTTCCTTTATATCCATTGTTTTTATGTTTTTTGAGTTCTCTTTATTCTTAATAATAAATTATGTATTGCCTGTTAATAATTCTCTACATCAAACTTTTACTGTTGAAATTACTGTTTTCTGTGTCCTGACTGGACCCTGAATGATAACAGTGTAAGGCGATACCAGTCATGGGTACTGCTTCTTCAGGCTATCCAATGCCCCCTGATAAGATCTGGCATAAAGGGCTCAGTCTAGTAAGTTCACTGAAAATAATATAAATGAATCAGACTGGCTTCTTCCAAGGTTTTAATTAAAGAATTGGCCAAACTTGCATAGTTATGAGTGGCTATGAGAAAGCAATGCAATTGCTAAGTCACAGTGCCTGGAAGCATGTCTTGCTTCCTGCTATCTTTTTAGGTTTTTCAGTCTAGTCAGTGGATGGTCAGGTAATCATTTTCCTTAGGATGGCCCATTTTTTATGGAACCCAGTAGCCAGTGGGGCAAGGGGAGAGGGAGACAGGATTTTGCTATGTTGCTCAATTCTCAAACTTGTCCTCCTATTTTAGCCTCTTCGAGTACTGGGATTACAGGCATGTGTCATGCCCAACTTTTGGTTTATTTTATTTTGAGCATGGGGGTTGGTTCTCAGTGAATCTGACATTTTCAAAGCACTCAAATTTTAATCCATCCTCACCAACAAGAAAATGTCAGTAACTTTAAGTTGTTGCTGTTATAGGTACAATTCCTTTTCCTTGGTATAAATTTGACACGTGCAGAAGGGAGATGTCATAATGGAAGATTAGGATATGAATTAGGGCCACTAAAGATCTTGTAGTTTCCCATTTTTTTCCTGAACAATCCTTCATGTTTGTTCTATTTTTCTTATTCTCCTTTTCTTCTCTGTCTTCTTCATCTTCGTCTTTGTCTTCATCTCCTTTGCTATCTTTATCTTCATCTCTCTTCATCTCTGTCTGCATCATCTTCATCTTTGTCTTCATCTCTTTGTCTTCCTCTTCTTTGTCTACTTTATCTTCTTGTTCATCTTGGTCATTGTCCTTTTCTTCTACGTCGTCATCATCTTCATCTTTGTCTTGTCTTCTTCTTTGTTTTCTGAAACCAGGATGGACAAATTCTGCCCTATGCTAATCCACCTATGCTCTGGATCATCATTCATTCACTCATTCAAGTGGCAGAGATTGCTAACTTTCCCAATGCCAATTCATCATTTTTTCCATAAAAAAGGACTTTTTAGGGCCAGGGATTTAGCTCAGTGGCATAAGTGCCTGCCTGGCAAGCATGAGGTCATGAGTTCACTCCCTGGTACCAAAAAAAAAAAAAAAAAAAAAAGAAAAAAAAAAAAAAAAAAAAAAAAAAAAAAAAAAAAAAAAAAAAAAAAAAAAAAAAAAAAAAAAAAAAGGAAGGAAGAAGAAAGAAAGAAAGAAAGAAAGAAAGAAAGAAAGAAAGAAAGAAAGAAAGAGAAAAAGAGGCTTTTTGACCAGACAAGTCTCCCACCAACCCCAGCTCAACATAATAATGTAACAAAATTCTGACCAGTAGAATGTAAATGTCAGCAGAAACCTTTCTGAAGAAACCAATGACTTTGCAAGCATCTATCTATCTCTCCCTTTCCTTTACTGAATTCTGCTGCATGGATTTTTTTTTTTAATTTTAAAGAGAATAAAACAAAGTGAAACAGAACAAAGCAGACCACAACAAAACAATGCAAGCAACACAGGACTTCAAGACAACAGGAAATCAACAGGGGCTACCACAATGTCTCTTGTTCCCTTTGAAATGCCTGTCCATGTCATCACACACAATTCAAACAGAACAAAATAGCATGAAACCGATCAAAACAAAAGAAAGCATTATAGACTCAAAACCAGACAATAGGAAGATCAACAATAGCTACCACAATGTCTTTTGTTCTCATCAAAATAGCTGACTATACCTTCACACATAATGAATTCGAATAATAGAAAACAGACTAAAATCAATCAAAACAATAAAAACATTATTGGACTTCAAAACAAGATGATAGGAAATCAACAATGGCTACCATAATGTCTCAACTTTCTTTTAAATAGCTGTTGATACCATTACATGTAATAAAATCAAATCTTGTAAACTCTTTAAGAGAAGATCTAGGCATGTATAAGTGTATACATGTACATCTAACCTTTCTGTATTCAAAGGAAAAACAAGACAAAATACAAGAAAAACAAGAAACAAAAGAGAGAACACAAATGAAGAGCCCAAAACAAAAACAATATAGGCAATCAAAACAAGGTGATAGGAGCATAACTAAGGTTATTTTGCATAGTTGTCTTCAAAAGAGTTACTCAGATCACTACATACAGACTTGCAAAATTGATCTAATCCTATGACTGTTACCTGTTCCAAGAACTAATAGAATTAGTAGTGCAATCATCTTAGCTATCTTAAGTGTATATATGCAAATTTATATCTTTTTCTTTTCCCTTCCTTTTTTCTCCCTTCGCTATTTTTTCCCCTTTGAGGAGTTTCTTACCTTTCACAATATTTACTGAATATTTTGTATCTTATTTACTGTTTTGGTTTCATACACTAGGAAGACAATATGGTATTTACACATGTGAGTTTGATTTATTTCACTTATGAGTATGTTCTCAAGTCTCATCCATTTACCTATAAAAGCCTCAATGTGATCCTTCTTTATAGCTGAATAATATTCCATTATATAAAAATACCACATCTTTTTTATCCATTCCTCAGTTGATGGGCATTTGGGTTGTTTCCAAGATTTAGCTGTTACAACTATAAACATTGGTGCACATATATCACTGTGGTATGGTGTTTTCAATTCTCTGGGGAATATACCAAGAAGTAGAATAGCTGGGTCAAATGGGACTTCCAATCCCAGTTTTTGAGGAACTCTAAACTGACCTCCATAGTGGTTGCACCAGTCTACACTCCCACCAACAGTGCAGAAGAGTTCCTTTTTCCCCATAGCCTCTCCAGCATTTGTTATTGGTGGTTTACTTGATCTTGGCCATTCTTTCTGGAGTGAGATGGAATCTCAGTGTGGTTTTAATTTGCATTTCTCTAATAACCAGTGATGATGAACATTTTTTCATGTAGTTATTTGCCATTTGTATTTCTTCATCTGAGAAGTGTGTATTCATCTCAGATGCCCATTTTTTGGATTGGGTCTTTGAATTTTGGGGGTCTATTTTCTTTTCATTCTTTACATTTTCTAGATAGAAGGCCTTTGTCCAAGGGACAGTTGATTAAGCTTTTTTTCCCAATTCATGGGTTTTCTTTTCACTCTGTTGGAGATTTCTTTTGACATGCAAAAAGTTTTTAACAAAATGAGATCCCAATTGTTGGTTCTGGGAAGTATTTCCCGTGCAGTTTGATTTTTGTTCATGAATTTTCTGCCTACCCCTATGTCTTCAAGATTTCTATCTACTTTGTCTTTCAGCAGATTTAGTGTTTCTATTTTAATATTTAGATCTTTGATCCGTTTTGACTTTAGTTTAGTACACAGGGATAGGCATGGGTCTACTTTTAGTTTTTGGCATATGGAAAGCCAGTTTTTCCAGCACCACTTATTAAAGAGGCTCTCTTTCTTCCAGTGAACATATTTGGCCCCTTTGTCAAAAATAAGGTAGCTAAGTGTGTTTGTAGTTGTGGTTGTATCTTCTAATATATTCCATTGATTTTTCAGGTCTGTTTTTATTCCAGTACCATGCTGATTTTATCACAGTAGCTTTGTAATATAACTTCAAGTCAGGGATTGTGATGCCTCCTGCCTTGCCTTTGTTGCCTAGAATTGGCTTTGCTATTCTAGATCTCTTCTGGTTCCAGATGGATTTTAGGAATGACTTCTCTAGATCTGTGAGGTATGTCAATGATATTTTGATTGGAACTGCATTAAATCTGTATAAAAATTTTGAGAGAATGGCCATTTCCACAGTGCTCTTCCAATCCATGAACAAATAACGTCTTTCCATTTTCTGAGATCCTCTTCTATTTCTTTTTATATTTTCCCTGAATAGATCTTTTACTACCTTTGTTACATTGATTCCTAAGTATTTCATTTTTTCAATGCTATGGTGAAGGATGTGCCTTCTCTTATTTCTCTCTCAGTGAGTTTGTTGTTTGTGTATAGGAATGCTATTGATTTTTGAGTATTGACATTGTATCCAGCTACATTAGTGAATATGGTTATTACATCTAGAAGTCTTTCAATGGAGTTTTGGGGGTCTTCTATGTAGTGTACTGTGTCATCTGCAAATAATGATAATTTAACTTTTTTCCTATCCTTTCCTATCTTTATTCCTTTTATTTCAATCTCTTGTCTAATTGCTCTGGCTGATGTTTCCAGCACTATATTGAATAGGAGTGGTGATAATGGACATCCTTGTCTTGTTCTTTATTTTAGAGTGAAAGGTTTCCATTTTTGGCCATTTAATATGATGCTGGCTGTTGGTTTGTCATAGATGCTTTTTGTCAGATTGAGGTAAAGACCACGTATTTTGATTTTCTGTAGTGGTCTTAATGTGAATGAGTGTTGGACTTTATTAAAACCTTTTTCTGCATCTATTGAAATTATCACGTGATTCTTGTCTTTGGTTCTATTGATATGATATATTATGCTTATTGATTTGCATATGTTAAACCATCCCTGCATTCCTGGGATGAGTCCCACTTGGTCATGGTGTATGGTCTTCTTGATGACTTGCTGCATTCTATTTACCAGTATCTTATTGAGGATTTTTGCATCTATGTTCATTAGGCACATTGGCCTGTAGTTCTCTTTTTTGGCTGGGTCTTTCTCTTTTTTGGTATTAGGGTAATATTTGCTTCTGGGAATGAGTTAAAGAGAATTGCTTCCCTTTAAATTTAATTGAAGAGTTTCAGGAATGTTGGCATTAAGTATTCCTTGACTTTCTTGTAGAATTCAGCTGTGAATCCATCAGGACCTGGGCTTTACTTTGTTGGTAAGGTTCTAATTACATTTTCAATTTCATTAACTGAAACTGGGTTCCTCAGCAGTTTTACATCTTCTTGATCTAGTTTTGGTAATTGTATGTTTCCAGGAATCTGTCCATTTCTTCTGTGTTTTTTTTATTATTTATATGAAATTACTTTTATTTTATTTAATTATTTATTTTTTTGTACCAGGGATCGAACTTATGACCTTGCACATGTGAGGCAGGCACTTAGGCCACTGACCTAAATCCCCAGTCTCTTCTGTGTTATTGAACCTAGGAGAGTAAAGGTTTTTGAAGTATGTATGGATGATCTTCTGTATTTCCACAGAGTCTGTAGTGATTTCACCCTTTTCATTCCTCACTGCATGAATTTGAGTTTTTTCTTTCCTTTTAAAAATAAGGTTAGCCAGGGACTTACCAATTTTATTTATTCTTTCAAAGCACCAACTCTCTGATTCATTAATTCTTTGTATTGATTTCTTAGTCTCTATTGTGTTAATTTCTGCTCTGATGTTTATAATTTCCACCCTTCTTTTGGCTTTGGGCTTGACTTGCTCTTCTTTTTCTACATGTTTGAGGTATAACATCAGGTTGTTTATTTGTGTTCATTCTGTTTTCCTGATGTGGTAATTCACTGCAATGAATTTCCCTCTGAAGACTACTTTCATTGCATCCCACAGGTTCCAGTAAGTTGTATTTGTATTTTTCTTTTCTTGTAGATATTGTTTAATTTCTTTTTAATTTCCTCTGTGACCCATTGATTGTTCAGGAGTGTACTATTTAATTTCCATGTGTTTGTGGAGTTTTTGCCATTTCTTTTGTGATTAATTTTGAGTTTCATGGCACTATGATCAGATAATATGCATGGGATAATTTCGATTCTTTTGCATTTACTTAAGCTGTTCTGTGGGCTAGTATATGGTCTATTTTAGAGAATGTCCTATGAGAAGCTGAGAAGAATGTATATTCTGATGTTGTTGGGTGAAACACTCTTTACACATCTATTAAGTCCATTTGTTCACAAGTCTGATTCAGTTCTGTTCTTTGTTGTTTTTCTGTCTAGTTGGTCTGTCTTTTTGTGTCAATGGGATGTTAAGGTCTCCCATTATAATTGTGTTATTCCTTATCTGATTTTTCATTTCTATTAATATTTTTTTTACATAGCTGGGTGCTCCCATATTTGGTGCATATATATTTAGGATTATTATCTCTTCCTCTTGAAGTTTTCCCCTAACTAGTATGTAATGACCTCTATATCTCTTCTGATCATTCTTGATTTGAAGTTCATATTGTCTGAAAACAGAATAGCTACCCTTCATTTTTTTTGTGGGGTTCCTGTTGCATGCAATATTTTTTTCCATCCTTTGACTTTCAGTCTATGAATTTCCTTTTGGGTTAGATTTTTTTTTATACAGCATATGGTTAGATATTGTTTCTTGATCCATTCTGCTAGACTGTTTCTTTTAATTGGTGAATTGAGGCCATTTATATTAATGGTTATAACTGATATATATTGGCTCATTTTTGTCATGTTATCTTTCTGCTCTTGGTTCTTTACCTTTCCCCTCTGTTTAATTGTTTGCCTTGCTCAGTGGCTTTTTTCTTTTAGTGTTCTTGGAGTCATAGTTATTTTTATGTCTATCTAGAATATCTTTCAGTATTCTTTGCAGAATTCATTTGGTAGTCATGAAGTTCTTCAGCTGTTCTTTGTCATTGGAAGTATCTTATTTCTCCATCAATTTTAAAGGACAGTTTTGCAGGGTACATCAGTCTGGGTTGGAAGTCATTTTCCTTTAGGATTTGAAATATTTCACTGCATGCTCTGCTTGACTTCATTGTTTGTGTTGAAAAGTCTGCTATGATTCTGATGGGCTTTCCTTTGTAGGTAATCTGTCTCTTCTCTAACAGCTTTTAATATTCTGTTCTTATGTTGAATTTCTGGGATGTTAATATATGTCTGGGCATAGATTTATTTTGGTTGTGGCTAAATGGAGTTCTATATGATTTACTTATCTGTATGTCAGTTTACTTTCCCATGTTTGGGAAGTTTTTGGCTATTACCTCTGTAAATAGTCTTTTGATATCATTTGCATTGTCGCCTTTTTCATTTACACCTATCAATCATATTGTTTTTCTTTGCATCATCTTGCAACTGTTGAATTGTTCTTTTCTGATTCCTTGTTATTTTTAAAAGATCTTTGCTTTCCTGTTCACTAGCTGCAATCTTTTCTTCAAAGTCTGAAAATTACCTTCACATTCATTCGGTTGGTTTTGCCAGCTTTCAACAGAATTTTTGATTTCCTGGATAGCTCCTTGAATCTGTTTCATGCATTCTCTTGCATTCTTATATTGTTCATTCAAGGTTCCATCTTTTTTGCAATACTCCTCAATTTTTTTAAGTATGTCTTCTTTAGATGTGTTCAACATTTCTTTTATTATGTTTATCATTTCTTCTCTTACATGGGAGATTATTTCTGATCTGAGTTCCTTTACAGCTTCATGGAGTTGTTTCTTTACGTCAGTTGCTATCATTTCAGAAGTTTCAGGTATACAGCTTATACTTTCTTCTATGTCCATGTCTCTTAGGCTTGTTTGGGATGGGCTAGAGGTCTGAGATTGCATTTTGCTCTTTTGTTTTGTCATTTTCTTGGATTCCCCTGAGGAAGCTGAATGCAAGATCTGAAACAGCTTCCTTAGGTGCTTCCTGGGTTGAGGATGTCTGTCCATATTTCAGGGAGTTTTCCTAGTTGAGTGGAGGTCTTTAGGCAGGGCTTATCAGGTCCATAGTGGCACTGGAAGGCTCCTCAGATGGGAAGAGTAAACTGGGCAGACCTTCAGCACACCCCACGTGGCTCTCTGAAGCTCCCTGGCTGCTTGAGGTTGCTGGGTGGGACTCTAATAGGTTCTGAGTGGTGTACCAAGACGGAACATCTAGGTGGAGTACACTGTGCAGGCCTTCAGCTGATGCCACACAGCACACCAAAGCTCCCCAATTTGTTTGGGGATGCGAGGTAGGGCCCTACCAGGATCTGAGAGAACTGCTGAGCTTGCATGTCCAGGTGAAGTTTGCTGTCCAGGCGTTTGGCTCATGCCACTCAGTGCAGGTACCCCTGACACTTGAGCCAGGCAGGGCCCAGTCAGGACCCTACCACAGGCCCCAGACTGTTTGGGGGCACTGGATGGGGCCCTACTAGGTTCTGAGGGAGGTGTTGAGCTTGCATCGCTAAGTGCAGCTCACTGTGCAGGACTTCCCTGCCTGCAAATTTGATGGGATAGCTGGACCAAGAAGGCTTCATCCTGAGGGTAGCAAACTGAATAACAAAAAGAAGACTGGGTCTCAGAGGACCCCATGGAATTGAGTTGTCATGCTTCTCTTGTATGTGTTGCCTCCTCTATTTTATATCAGAAAAAAACTTGCATTTAAGCCACTGTTATAGGTTTTCGTTTTCTGTCACCCTCAGCAAATCTATGAATTTGATATCTAGAAGTATACACCAAATAACAAACCTAATTTTTATGCAGCATCTTAACATTTTATCTCTTTTATATTCCAGACTTTGTCTTTTATCTTTTTCACACCCTCCCCTGGCCTTTATATTACCAATTAATCTTAAATTTTCTAGTGTCACCCTAGACAGACACTAATATTTCAATAGATGTCTTTTTGTAGCTGGTTTGTTTGTTTGTTTGTTTGTTTGTTTGTGACAAGGTCTCCCTGTGCAATTCACACTGGCCTTGATCTTACTTATATAGCCCAGGCTGGCCTCAAACTCAGCAATCCTCTTGCCTCATTCTCCCAAGTGCTTGGATCGCAGGCATGCACCACTATGCCCCACATTGTTTCCTTTCTTGGTTGTCTTAGCTTCATTTACCTCAATACTTAAATTCATATGTTTATTGCTTTGTAGAGTCTCAACATGAAAGAGTTTTAGACAGCTGGTGATTTTAATAATTCAAAACTGAAAATTTATACTAAAAAATTTATTACATTGGTTCCTACTGGAATTGTTCAATAAATTGTTTACTTACATTGACTACCCAAAAGTTGATATTAGCCAGAAATATTGTTCATGTCATAATAATTTTCTTAACTCATTTCTTTAAAGTCATTATACCAGACCATTGTTTCTTTTTTTTTTAATTTTTTCAAAGACTTTTCTTTTTTTTTATTTTACAGAGAATAAAACAAAAGAGGGCAGAACAAAGTGGATCAGAACAGAACAATGTAAGCAATACAGTACTTCACAACCAGACAATTGGATATTAATAATAGCTATCATAATGTCTCTTTCTTTGAAATAGTTGAGTGTAGCTTCACACACAATAATATCAAACATAACAAAATAGAATAAAACCATTCAAAAGAAAGAAATTCTTACAAGGCATTCTGAACCAAGTAACCAAAGATGAACAATGACTACTATAATATCTCATTTTCCATAAAAAATTGGTTTATACTATCATACATATTAAAATCCAATAAGACACAACATGATAGAACTAATGGTAATAAAAAACAAAAGCATGGTAGGACTTCAAAGCAAGATGATATTAAATTAGCAATGGCTGCCATATTGTCTTTTTTTCTTCAAAGTCATTGTTCATACCATCATACATAATAAGATCAAACAAAACAGAAAAGAACCATTTCAACCAATGAATGAAAACATTATAAGGCTTCAAAGCAATATAATGGTGAACCATGATTACCATAAAATCTTATGTACTCTTACCATTTCTTACACTAGGGAGACTATACGGTATTTATACATGTGAGTTTGATTTATTTCACTTATGAGTATGTACTCAATTTGCATCCATTTATTTATAAATATCTCATTGTGATCATTCTTTATAGCTGAGTAGTACTTCATTGTATAAAAGTACAACAATTTTTTTTATCCATTCCTCAGTTGATGGGTATTTAGGTTGTTTCCAAGATCTAGCTATTGCAAATTCAGACCACTGTTTCTCCCTCTTTCTCAAACCTTCTACCATATTTCCTTTAAAATTCATGTCATCTGATTATACAATCTATCATCCCTTCATTGTTCATCTCATCCATAGACCTTGGGAGATCCTTCCTTAGTATTTCAAATACTTACAGAGTTTAATGGCTTTGCTGTAATATTGATCCTGAGTGTTGCCTCAAGGCCATATATTGAAGGCTTAGTGCTTAGCCTCTGGTGCTACTGGGAGATAGTGGAATTTTTAGGAAGTGAGGTACAGTGAGAGGAAGTTTGGTTACTAGGTCCATTCCCTTGAAGGGAACCCGAAGGTATCCAACCATTTCCTGTTTCTTTGTTTACCATCTGCCATAGGATGAACAGTTCTGCTTTACTACATGTTTCCTACTGTGATCTACTTCACAGATCCTGTATTAGTCAGCTTTCCTGGTGGACACTACCTGACACAAATTAAAGGAGGAAAGGTTTTAAGTTCACGGACATCTGGCTACAAGGCGGGAATGTCATGGTGGAAGGGCATGCCAGAGCAACACTGCTTAATTCCTGGCACCTGGGGAGCAGAACAGGGGAGCAGCACCAGAGGGGAACAGGCAAGGGACCATAGCATCATATACAGTCCCCAAGACAGAGGTTATACCTCTGTGGCCTACCAAACACACCAGGGAGTGTGTTTTAGTGATCTACTAGGCATTTCTTAATCTGATGAAGTTGAAAAATATGGATTAACAGTCACAGACCCAAAGGTAACTGGGCTAACAGACCATGGACAGAAACCTCTGAAAGTGTGAATCAAATAAACTTGTCTTCATTTTTTATTTAACTGCTATAGTTCCTGTTTTAACACACTGTTCAGCAGTTCTTGGATTCCCCTGGGTCCTTCAGTCTGTTCCCCTACCACTCTCTTCTGCAGTAAGATGTTGCAGGCCTCACCTTGTTATTTCTCACTTAGTTTTCATTACCCAATATTACAAATCAATTCCTTAATAAACATCTCAGTCTCCTTGATGTGGTCTCTCTGTAGCATACTTGATTAGTTATACACAAATCCAAAGTGAAATACAAGTCATCCTACTCTTTGCTTCCCCAGCAATGACTAAACATGACTGGAAAAAAGGTCCCTACATTGTTGTAAAATAAATAATTCAAAAGGAAGGGATAACAATCATAAATATATATGCACTAAATATCAGTGCACCCAACTATATAAAACAAATACTAATGAAAAAATCAAATAAGCACTAATATAATTGTATTGGAAGATCTCAATACCCTACTGTCACAAATAGATGAACTAGGTAAAATATCAGCAATGAAATATTAGAACTGAGCCAAACTTTTGAACAAATGGAATTAGTAGATGTCCACAGAATGTTCCATTGCATAACATCAAAAGTCACATGGGGTGATCTCCAAAACAGACCATATACTAGCTCACAGAACATGCTTCAGTAAATAAAAAGGAATTACAATGATCACATTCATACTATCAGACCAAAGTGCAATAAAATTGGAAATCACTGGCAAAAGGAACCACTATAACTTCATGCACAGATGGAAATTAAATAACACTCTCTTGAACAACCAGTGGGTCACAGATGAAATTAGAGAAGAAATTATACAGTTTCTACAATTAAATAATAATGACAATACAACATACCAGAACTTATGGGACACAATGAAAGCAGTCTTCTGAAGGTAATTTATTGTGAATACCCATATCAGGAAAACAGAGTAAGCTCAAATAAATAACTTTATGTTGAACCTCAAGCTTCTAGAAAAGAAGAGCAAGTCAAGCCCACAGCTCATTGCAAGGAGGAAATTATTAAGATCAGAAGGGAAATCAATTCAATGGAGACTAAAGAATCAATGAATTGAACAGTTGTTTCATTGAAAGATTAAATAAAATTGACAAATCAATAGCCAACCTTATCAAATAAAGGAAAGAAAAGACTTAAATCTACCTAATTAGAAATGAAAAGGATGAAATAATAGTGCATCCCACAGAAGTCCAGAAGATTATCTATATCTACTTTAAGAAATTGTATTCTAATAAAATAAAAAATGAAGAAGTAGAGATTCCTAGATACACATGAATTAGCAAAGTTGAATCAAAAATATATAAAAGTTCTAAATAAACCAATATCAATCAATGAAATTGGAGATGTAATTAAAACCCTACCAACAAAGAAAAGCCCAGGGCCTGATTCACTGCTGAATTCTACAAGAAATTTAGTGACACCTAATACTGCTACTTCTCAAACTTTTTAATCAAGTTGAAAGAGAAGCAATACTCCCAAATTCATTCCTGGAAGCAAGCATTATCCTGACACCAAAAACAGAGAAGTACTCAACCAAGAAGGAGAACTACAGGCCAATCTCCCTAATGAATATAGATGCAAAAATTCTCAGTAAAATACTGGCAAACAGAATTCAACAATTCATCAAGAATATTATACACCATGACTAAGCAAGATCCATCTCAAGGATGCAGGAATGATTCAACATATATAAATCAATAAATGTAATACACTATATTAACAGAGCCAAGAACAAAAACCATATGATCATCTCAATAGATGCAGAAAAACCTTTTGACAAAGGTCAACACTCACTCATTAAAAAACTCTGTAGAAAATGGAATAGATGGTCTTTATCTCAATCTGATGAAAGCCATCTATGACAAACCAACAGCCAACATACAGCCATAAAACAGGATAAAAACTGAAAGTTTTCACACTAAACTCTGGAACAAGACAAAGATATTCACTATCACTATACTTATTTAATATAGTTCTGGAAACATTAGCCATAGCAATTAGACAAGAGAAAGAAATAAAAGGAATAAGGATAGGAAAGAAATTAAATTATCATTATTTGCAGATGACATGATACATTACACAGAATACCCCAAAAACTGCATCAAAAGAATTCTAGATTCAGTAGCATAGCTGTGTACAAAGTCAACACTCACATAACAACCAGAGAGAGAGAGAGACATCTAGGAATAAATCTAACGAAGAAAGTAAAAGACCTCCATTGAAAACTATAGCACTCTGAAAATGGTGATTGAAGAGGGTATCAAAAAATGGAAAGGCATACTTTACTCTTGGGTAGAAAGAACTAATATAGTGAAAATGGCCACACTTCCAAAACTATTATACATATTTAATGCAACCATAATCAACATACCAATAGAGAGAACAATTGTAAAATTCATTTGGAACCAGAAGAGACCTAAGATAGCAAAAGAGATCTGGGCAACAAAGGCAAGGCAGGGACCATCACAGTCCCTGACTTGAAATTATACTACAGAGCTACTGTGATTTAAAGAGAGAGAGAGAGAGACAGAGAGAGAGAGAAAGGAGGGAGGGAACAAGGAAGGGAGAGAGAGAGAGAGAAAGAGAGGGAGAGAGGGAGGAAGTAAGGAAGGGAGGGAGGGAGGGAAAGAGAGAGAGAGAGAGAGAAGCAGCACAGTACTGGCAAAAACAAAAAAACACAGACCCAAGGGTCAATGGCACAAATTAGAAGATGCAGAAACAACTCCAAATACACTCAGCCATGTTATCTTTGACAAAAGGGCCAAACACATTCACTGGAAGACAGATAGCCTCTTTAATAAGTGGTGCTGGAAAAACTGATTTTCCACATGCCATACTTTTCAAGTTGTACTAAACTAAAGTCCAAATGGATCAAAGATCTAAATACTAAAACAGAAACACTAAATCTTCTGGAAAATAGAATAGGTAGAACTCTATTGATGTAGGCATTGAAGACATTGATGTAGGTAGGCAGTCTTTATGAACTAAACCCCGACTGCACAGGAACTATCACAAAGAATCACCAACTAGGATCTCATCAGACAAGGAGCACTGATACTCTTTCATCCTCCAGTCACTGGACATGGCTACTCCACGTAGGGAGTGCAACTGAGCGAGGAAGCGAGCATCAGCCAAAGGCAAGTCAGAGAGAGAGACTCGTGCAGAGCTGGCACCCACCAGCTCTCCTTGCAGCTGGGGTGAGGAGCTCACACTGTTGTAACCAAGGCTTCTCCCTCTCTCAGGGCCTTTGTCCTTCTTCTTTCCTCTCCTCTGCCTGGCATATTCCTTTCCTAGATTACCAAAGGACAGACTTCCTCCCTTCCCTGAGGCCTGTGTTAAAGCATCTAGTTTCCAGATAGGTCTACCCTGACTGCTGTATATAAACCAGCACTCTATTCTTCAGTACTCACTTCCGTTACTTCTCTCTCTCTCTCTCTCTCTCTCTCTCTCTCTCTCTCTCTCTCTCTCTCTCTCTCTCTCGTGTGTGTGTGTGTGTGTGTGTGTGTGTGTGTGTGTTGTGATCCATAATATGTTGCAACTTGATATATTTCATCACTGTTCTGCTTATTTTGGTCTTACTCTACTAGAGTTTATGCTCCTTTAGTACAGGGCCCTGATTTATTTAGGTTTGTACCCTGATGACTAGAATGTTCTTTGGTATACAATAGAGAGATACCCAATACACATTCATTGTAGTAAAATGCATTGAATTTATATTTAACTCAAAAAAGGCAGGGTGGTTTAATGGAAGTTTAAGGGTTTTGGGATTAGACTGATTATTTAAATCAGCTTTATGTATAACTGATGTGAAATAAATCACACATATTTAGGATAAACTGAGTATGTTTTGACATAGGTATATATTCAGGAAATCATCACCACGATTCAGATAACGAACATATCCTCCATACCTAAGTGTTTCCGCTTATACTTTTATAATCTCTTTCTCCCATCCTTCACAACTCCAGGCAACCATTGATTTGCTTTCTGTTTTTAGAGCAGTTTGCATTTTTTAGAAGCAAGCCATCTGTATTCTTTTCTTACTTTTTGTCATTTCTTTTCTTTACTCTTTCTTTATTTCTTCTTTCAATATGATTTCTTTCATTCAGTACTATTATTCTGAGGCTCATCCATGTTGTTATATATGTAACAGCTCATATTTTTTGCTGAGAAGTATTTCATCTGTTTATCATTCATCTTGGTTGATGAACATTTGGTTTGCCTATAGTTTGAGAATTAAAATAATATAACAATATTTATGTATTTTATGTATGTTTTTGTATGAACATTTCTTTTCTTTCTTTCTGGTTTTTTTTTTTTTTTTTTTTTTTTTTTTTTTTTTTTTTTTTTTTTTTTTTTTTTTTTTTTTTTTTTTTTTTTTTTTTTTTTTTTTTTTTTGGTGTGCATGTTTGAGAGACAGATTTAGTAGGTTGACATGAACCCAAGAAGGTAGGTTCCTCTTTCGAAACATTTTACTATTAAGTTTATTTTGTGAAGTAGTTTGTCAAATTCATTAGTAAGTGCTCTTAAACAGAAGTATGTCCCCTTTCTATGTGTGTAGTTCTTTTGTGTGTGTGTAATTGTTTTTGCAGTAGCTCTCAGTTTTCTTATGTTCTACATTCATACAATTTTGAACATTATGTCCTAAGTCATAAGTGGGTTTTCCTGTGTACAATTCATTCTTTTTTTTTCAACTCACTTATGATTTTTGCTTTTGCATCTTGCTCCAGGATTTGCCTTTGTAATGATTCTTACTTGTTAACTAAATGGCTGGGCCAACGTAGGCAGAATCTATCAAGATCATAATTAGGAATTTAATAGCAGACTTTGGTTTTCAGAGAATATAAATTCCTTTACAGTCTGCAGGTCTGATATTTTATTTTTGGCTACTTGATTTTCAATCACATTGTCATTATGCTTTTATAAAAGCTTTATTTTTTTTTTTACATTGTACTAATAATTGGAACACTTGGTTTTTAGTCCAGGTTATACTTTAGTTTCTTAAGAGATTTGGACACTCTAATTCAGAGTGGTCTTGAACTCACTGTGTAGTCTAGGCTTGCCTCAAACTCATTATGATCTTCCTGCCTCAGCCTCCTAAGTACTGGGATTACAGGTGTTGTGCTGCCATGCCTGCCTTATGATCTATTTTAATTATTACTGTCTTGTTTTGTTTTTTTGAGACAAGGTTTCACTATTGCAGTTCAGGCTGGACTTGAAATCTCTTTGTAGCCCAAACTGTTCTCAGACTCACAGGAATCCTCCTGCCTTAGCCTCCTGAGTGCTGGGATTACAGGCATGTGCCACCATGCCCAGCTTTTGATTAAATTTTTTTAATACTATGTCTCCATATTTGGAACAGACTGTTCTGGTCCCAGGTGGTTTTCCTGCCTCATCTTCCCAAGTAGGTAGGATGACAGGTATGTGCCACTGTGGCTAGCTTAATTTCTAAATATGAAGTAAAAACTGGATCAAAGTTTATTTTTTAATTCTGCTTTTATTTTCTCTTTTGGTGCTGGCGACTGAACCAGAGCCTCAAACATAGCTACCCAATTGTTCCAGCATCATTTGTTGAAAAGGTCTATCCTTTTTCCTGTGATTACCTTTCCACCCTTGCTGAAAGTCAATCCGTTTGGCATGGCTTTCTTCAACTCTTTTTTTTTTTTTTTTTTTCAGCCTTTGCAGTGTCTCTCCCTACCCGTCTTTCAATGCCCCTAGTTACAGGTAAGCTCCACACCAAAGTGGGAGCGACTTTGCAGTGTCCTTCCTAGTATCCCAGCAGCTCCAGTGCTGCCCTCCAGGGGGTCCAGGTGGACAGGAAACACCTGGTTTTGTGCCACGTGAGTGTTATGCCCACCAGAATGGCCAGAGAACCTGAGAAAGTTTTATCTTTGATTGGATTCATTCTCATCTATTTTAAAACGGTGAGTTCACCTTTCCAACAACCCACAGCTATTCAGGGAAGAAAAGAGACACTCATTATCTTTCACTTTTTTGTGGGAGGTAAGGGAGCTAGAAATTAAAATACTTTAGGATCATATCAAGATTACATATATTTGCATGTTTGAAATTTAATGTGATATACTAGAACAATATTATCATTATATTTTAAGAACAAAGATTTCTGAAAAATCTGTCACTGACTTCTGACCTGTTCAATAAGCAGATTCAAAGGAAAAAATGCAATAGTAATGTGAGCTGTTTCCAGCCTCTAAATTCTATTTAGGATTGCTTTGTAGTAGGCTCGAGTGTTGGGAAATGAGTTGTGCAGAAAAATACTTGGGTGAATTCAAAGATCGGTCCCATTTTGTGTAGAAGTATTGTGATAAATTTATTATTGCTCTGATATTCTGTTTTTCCCTATGATTTTAATTTTCTCAACTTTTCCTTTTCAGGTTGTTTCAGCCAAAACAGGTAAAATTTTCTGTCCTCATATTTGATTTTAATTGCTATTGCTAATCCATGTACTCTGAAATATAAAGGCTGTAGCAGGGGGAAAAAAAATCATTTTCCAAGCATTTACAGTGAGTGCTAACCTTTGTGTCAGGTGTTGGGAACACAATAACTGGTAAGACAAATAAAAGTATCAAACTTAAAAGACAATGTTATTGTTAAGTATTGTGATGTGTTAAGTCACACAGCAATACATTTTTTCATACATAGTTTTGAGCAAAATATTACAATAATAGTCATTCTAGTTAAAGAAAAATCTTACATTAGTCTAATTTATATAAATTTTCTTATTTGTCTTGTAGGAAATTAGAGGAGAAAATTAGAATTTTTAAATTATATTTTCAAGATTCCCTATTTCAAAGGAAATTTACTACTCCTAAAATTGCATATATATAGTGTAAGTGTTTGGGAGACTAAAGCAGGAGGAGAGTTTGAGGTCAGCCTGGGCAATACAGAAAGACTCTCAAAAGCAACAATAACAATGAAACTAAACTACAGGCAGTGATGATTCAAAGCTGAAAAGGGCTTTCTTTTAAAAAGATCTGATCACTATTATTAATGAATGACTGAAGGCAAAAATAATTGCTACAGAATCTTCTGCTGGCTCATACATTCTAGAAATTTTAGTCCCAGGATAGACATTTATGCTTAGGTGTATAAATTATCTATAGGAACCATATAATATCCATTATTTCAACAATAAACTCTCAAAGTGATTCAACACTGTCACAAAAAAGGATATAATATCATCACAATTTTAAAATTTGGTATAAATATATAGCTAAGCTATGAAATTTCATAAAATCCTTGGATATACAGTTGGTTTTTAAAGATTATTATTTCTTGTTCTATTCTTACTCATTTACCTTTTTTCTTTCTTTCCTTTTTAATTTTTTTTGGGGGGGGGTTAGATAGTATCTTGCTATATAGTTCAGGCTGGCCTTGAACTCATTATGTAGCTGAGATTGGCCTTGAACTTCAGCTGATCCTCCTGCTTCAGCCTCCAGAGTGCTGGGAATTACAGGTATGGGCCATCGTGTCTGGCTCTTATTTATCTTATTAAAAGACAGTCAAATCTGACCAGGAAGCTATAGGAAAGACTACTTGGTTTATTCAAAGTGATTTAAAGTTTATTTATTTGCAGTACTATAGATTGGACTCAGGGGCTTAAGTGTGCTATGCTACCACTAAGCCAACTCTTCTTAAACTGCCCAGGCTCTCCTTGAACTTGTGATCCTTCTGCATCAGCCTCCCAAGTAGCTGGAACTACAGTCATATACCACTGGATCTGGCTTATGTTATTTCTTTATGTCGTTTAAGATGAGATCTCACCATGTTGCCCAGGCTGGCCTTGAACTCTGGGCTCAAGTGAGGCTCTTGCCTAAGCCTCCTGTGTGGCTTAACTTCTAAGTAATTTTTAAAACAACTGGCTTTTGGGGGCTGGGGATTTAGCTCAGTGGCCTAAGTGCTTCCCTGGCAAGCGTCAAGGAATAAGAAAGGGGAGAAGGAACTGGTGCTAACAGGTTGTGAGTTCAAAACAAAACAAAACAAAGAAAAAAAAAAAAAAACGACTGGCTTTTAGCTTAGTTGTCTCTTCCAAGATCCCAGAACACTCAGGACACAAGTCCTAAGGACAGTCCTCTTCTTAGTTCCTATAGCATTGACCCTTTGGAGATGAGAGTAAAGAGAAGGTCAGAGTGAGATACAGAGGATTCTGTTCAATGACTCATCCTGGCTTTTCAACAAATGTAGTCTGTGTCATTTGTACTGTATGGAAGGCTTTATCTTGGCTGTGTGTGTTTAGACTGTTTTTGAGCCTTGGAGATATTTATGTATGGCTCACCTTTGGGGTCTTGTGCTAATTTAGATCTCTGAGCTGGTGGAATGCAGAGGCAGAATGCCAAAAGGTTTCATTTCTGGCTGATCTGAGTGGTCAGATGCACATCTAGGGAATAACATTTTCTCTTTCATCAGTCTGGTCAGTCAGTGGGTTAAGTACAGGAATAAAAAAGGGAAAAAGGAACTGGTGCTAACTTATAAGTCTAATGCTTGTCATTCAAGCCTCTCTCTCTCTCTCTATGTCTCTCTCTCAAGTGTGGAGGGGGCATGCAGAGTGGTACTCTGATATTTCCCATCAGCCTCCCCTAGTCTTTATTAATGATACGAGTAATATCACCAGGGGCTGGCGCTGTAGCTGGGTGTCTAAGTGCTTACCTAGCATCGTGAGGCTGGTCCCACTTCTCATCTTGCCACCCCACAAGTGAGCCCTCAGACTCAGACCTCAGTGGGTGGTCACACCACTTTCTCCTTACCTCAGCTCACCCAGAGGCTGACATACTCGAATTCTCCCGCTTAGACCATGCCTCTCACCTCCCATTTCCCCTGCCCCCAGGGAGCTGGTGGCATGGGTCGTCCCATCCTAGAGAGAAATAGAATTGAGATCTGCTTTCCTGGTTGATGCTGGTCAGAGCCTGTGGGAGCCGATTGTAAAACAGGCATCCTGACTTTTTCTCCAATCTATGCTTGCTGTAGAATCCCCTAAACCTCACTTTCACTGGTGTACTCCTTGGCAGTGCCATCAGTCTGGCCTTTCCCAATCCATCCAAACTTGCCTTGGTATACACACACACACACACACACACATGGTCCAATTCAATCCAGGAGCACTCTTTCACTGAGCTACATCCCAGAACTTTAAAAATTTTTCTTTAAATTTTAAGACAGAGTCTTGCTAAGTTGCCAAGGCTGGACTTGAACTTGTGATCTTCCTACCTCAACCTCACAAGTAGCTGAGATTACAGATGTACACCATCGTGATTATCTCACACACACTTTCAATGTGCCCTTACATACATTATTTCATTTAATCTTTAGAATAATCTTAAAATATATATATTTTATATTTCAAAGTAAATCCTAATATGGAGATATTATTAATATTCCACATTTCTTAAAGAATAAAACTGAGACTAAAAGAGATTAGAAGTTTGCATACATTCACATACCAAGGTGAAAAAACAGAGTTGGGGCTCAAACCTAGAGTTCCTGAATCCAAACTCTTTGCTATTTCATCATACAGCCCTGAGTTTCATTCTGCAGATGCTGGCTCCTGGTATGACTCCTTGCTAGCAAATGTGCCACTCCTTAGTCAGTTCCTTAGAATGATTGTGGGGCAAGTTGTATGGCATCCTCAAGTGCTGTGACAGGCCTATGGCAAGATAATCTGTGACATGCTAACCCTTTAGGCCCACTCCAGGAATCACTGTCAGGTCTCTCGTGTACTATGTGTAGCTGGTTTGTTTATCATTTTTTCAAGAGGTTAGTCCATTCCAGTAAAGCAGGACTGGCTATCACAGGAGATAATATAAATGAGGGGGACAAAGGGAACAGGAGTTGAGAGACATCAGAAAATTAAAGAAAAGGAAGTATAGTCCACAGTAAAAATGATCAGGAGATCAGAAGAGAGATATACAGGTAGGATGAAAGGGTAAACCTCTCCTAGACTTTCTAGTCTGCAAGAACCAGAAAGGACATAGGCCCTTCCTGCAGAATCAGCTTCCACTGGCAAATGGCTATCTCAAGTCCATATCTTCTGCCAGCATATAACCCTCATGGTTTCCTTTCGATGGCAAAAGAGACAGTCCTGGATGATGTTCCAGGAATGTCTGGCCACTACACTATGGAGACTTTGTTCATTTCTTGCAACATGTTTATTTCTGATATGCTGCCAAAGCCAACTCTCTGAGATATTGGTACAGAAAGAGAAGGTTTTCTGTATTATGCACCAGGGATTAGGCAGGGGGAAGGGGAAGAGTTGATACTGCTAATCACTCATCTGTATTTATTCTTTCTACCCTCTTGCCTTACAGTTTTGCTTGTTCATTTTGCCCTTTAGTTTTTACTTTGGCATATAGTGATTTTGCCCATCAAATGGCCAAGTGCCAGTTTAAAAAACTGTCTTTGACACAGGTCTTATTGTGCTACATAGGCTGCTCTTGAACTCATTTTTCTCAAATAGTCCTCCTGCCTTACCCTCCCAAGTAGCTGGAATGATATGTACATGGTGCTTTTGACTCCTTCCATCCTGCATTCAAGACATTTTCATGTCTGTATATCTGTGAAGCAGTAAATCTAATTATCATCCTGTGCCTTCTACCCCATACCCAAAATCTAGAAATGCTTTGTATAAACTCATGACCTAAATATTCATATCTCTATGGCAAATCATAGCCAAGTACACAGGAAAGAGAGGCCATAATATCTCATTCTTATCCTGAGGCAGATGTTTGGATAGGAAAGAGAATAACATTTATTTTCGTTTTATGGACAGGAATCTAAAAATTTTTCCATTCCAATAATAAAATGTAGTATGGAGCAATTACAACAAAGGACTCAATTCTCCCTCCTTCCTCCATT
Source organism: Hydrochoerus hydrochaeris (assembly GCA_004027455.1). NCBI lineage: Eukaryota > Metazoa > Chordata > Mammalia > Rodentia > Hydrochaeridae > Hydrochoerus > Hydrochoerus hydrochaeris. The sequence continues at coordinate 32,507 of PVLA01007454.1, read as the reverse complement.
AGATTAAATCCCATTTGGGAACGGTGCAAAGTACTTGAGAGAGTGACCACAGCAACTGGGGAGGTAGAGAGGGAGGTGGGTCCACTTGGAAGCTGTGCAGCCAGTTTAGGGACAGGGAGCTGACATCAATGGAAAAGCAGCCTGGGAAATTTGTAGTCTGCCAAACTGAAGTAGAATCCTCTGGAATAAAACTCTTTTGGTTATTCTCTCCCTCCTCTTAGAGTTCTTTCCTGTAATCACTTCCTACTCTCATCCAAAAGTATAAAAAGTGCAAAAGACCCCACAGGTAACTAGGAAAACCCTCTGAAATTTCATCACTGCCTGGGAGGCTTGAGCTTCTATCTCTCTTCTGGAAAATAACTGTGCCTTTGCTTTCTCTCTCTTAATCTGGGAAATGAGGACAAAGCTTATGCCTAAAGGATGGCACTAAAATGATTTTGTTTGCAGAGGAAAATAATGAAAGAAGTAACATTCACATGTAGCGTGGCTAATTCACCACCTCAAAATTTCTTTCAGCTCCTGAAATACCTACTATTGATCAGGCATATTCAAAAATCAGCAACAGTATCACTGTAGAATGGGCTACAGTGCCAGGGGCCACCAGTTACCTGCTCACGGCTGAAGATGGGGACACAGTCATTGAAACCATGGTGGCCAGTTCACCAGGCACTGTGACGGGTCTGAAGGCTGCAACCTTGTATCAAATCACCATCAGATCCATCAGTGCTGCTGGGAGAAGCCAGGCATCACTGCCAAAGCAGGCAAAAACAGGTAAGCTAGGCTTCATCCTCTGTGACCTGGACCATTTACCCTGGTGCCGCAAAGGCATAATGTAACTTGACATAATGTAACTCATATAAGTGCTATAGTTAAGGGCTCAAAAGTGAAAATAATCAGATGATGTTTTGTGGTAGCTCAGACATCTGAGGAATAGATGGTGTTTAAATGCCTGATGCTTGACTTCAGAAAATAAAGCCTACTTCTGTGCATTTTTAAAAGCATTCCTGTGCAGGCTGAGGGAGGGAGGCAGGAGGATTACAAGTTCAAGGACAGCCAAGACTGCCTCAAGGGGGAAAAAGGTATATCTGCTTTTAAATCTCTGAAAAGGAGGAATTTTTAATCATATCAAATAAAGAACACATAGACTTGCTGCTCTTTGACTACCTAGCACACATTAACAAACAAAAGCATGTAGAATTTGTAATCAATTACATTGATTTGACAAAGTTGAATTTAGGCATATTTCTGAAAAATTATATACACATTAAAACAGAATAAGCCATCATTCTTCCTATTGATTTATATTATTACAGGGATATTTTATCTAATTGATAACTGATTTCCAGTTCAAAGTGGTACCTACTATTTGAACCTGCCCCATTTCTCTACCACATTATTTATGATTAATACACATTTAAATAGCAATTATTTAATGGAATCCTGCCAACAATCCTTTTACAAAGCAAATAGCTATTTCACAATATGAATAATAAATCTCAATTTACTTATTGCTAAATACTTTGAACTATCCTCCACTGGGTTTTTGTAACACATTTTTTTGTTTTTGTTTTGCTTTGTTGTCTTCTTAGTGTTGGCTGCACCAATTCTAGAAGTAAGCTCTCCAAGCCCAGATTCTATCCTTGTGCAGTGGGAAGCTGTATATATGGCAACTGGCTTTTCCGTGTCCATTATGCAAGCCAATGGCTTGGGTAAAATTTGGAAAGAAAATACTACAAACACTTCCTTGACCTTCAGCAATTTAAATGCTGGGACTCTGTACACCATAAAGGCCTATGCATGGAATGCCAAGGGAATCCCAGGGGATGACTCCACCTGTAATCAGAGAACAAGTAAGGACTTCTCGCCTCAGCCTCAAATAATCTCATTTTTGATTAATGAGGAAATTGTGCATTGCAGCCATCAAGAGCAATGTTAAGTGATAAGTACAGAGCAGCTGGCAGCAGCTGTTTTTAAATTTATTATGAAGTTATTTATAGTGCCTTGACTCTTCCTTTTCAGCAGTTTAAATGCTTGCTGCATGGATAAAGAAATGCCGTGAGAATACAGAGATCTGTGTTTGTTTCCTCTGATATCCAACTCATCTGCAGCATGAGTATCCAATATCACACAAAAGGAGACAATCTTTGTTAGGTTTACCCATCGCCCCTTGTCTCTTCCTATGTTTAGGCCAATAGTCCAAACAAAAAGCGTTGGGCCTAATCAGAATTTATTTATCCCACACACATTTAATGAGTGTGCACCAACTTGGGGCCAGCACTATTCCAAAGGTACAGCAGCAAACAAGAGCAAGTTTCTCAGTCCTGGTGCTTTATGCTGTGATGGTAATCAGCATTTTAGATTATTTCTCAAAGGCCTTAACTTAGACCTAAGGTTGACATAGGTTCCCAACCCTTCTCCAGTCACAGGCTGAGAAGCTGGACTGCAGCATGTGCTTTATCACCAACTCAACCCCAGGGGATCCTGGAGATCCCACTGCATAATAACTGACTTCCAAACTGAGCTGCTGAAATGAGACAAAAGAAGGGAGATGGCATGGAGGCTTTTTCTTCTCTTGAATAAACTGTTCACTACAGGCGATGTGATCTAAACAGAGACCAAACTCTCACCAACTAGATTAACCACATTAGCTGTTTTAGCCATTAGACAGGATGAAGGAAAGGGTGGGGAGAATTCAGAAATGTTCCTTTCAACTTTCCCTAAATTTGGAGAAGAATGGAAGGCCCGTGGGCCATGGGCCAAGGCAGAAATATATGGAAAAGAATTTGCTTTGAATATTTCTATAGGGAAAAACTATAGCAAGTAGTTATGGTGATTTGTCATATGGGTTTCATGAGTCAGGATATCTGTGACAAACCAGGCCCCTGGGTCATTTCTTCAGTTCTCTCCCTCACTCTTTATGCTTCTCTGCCTCCCTCCCACATTCATTTTCTCAAAAATATTTGTTGAGGGCATACTTTGTGCTATGCATAATTTATCTGATAGGAATACAAATTCAAATAAAGAGTGATACCTACATGCAAAGAATTGATCATGTTTAAGGCTGCATAAATCAATGATCTTGTTCTATGTAACAAGTGCTTTGATATAGGTGTACAGGCAGAGTGAGATTCACAGGCTGGCAAGTGTACAGTGGGTTGGACACAGAGAGTCACCTGGTTCACTGAAGTCATTCTTTTCTTTTTTATCTCTGTGTTTTCAATCTTAGAATTTGGGTGTAGCCTCTGTCATGGTCTGCCAGGGCTGCTGAACAAAGCATTGAAAGTTTGGGTGGCTTTAAACAACTGAAACAGCTGTGAACTATGTGAGTCTGAAATCTAGGTGTTGGAAGAGTTGGTTGCATCTGAGGGTTATGGAAGAAGTAACTGTTTAGGCCTTTCTCTTGAGCCTATAGGTGGCTACTTTTATGTTCATATGACATTTCCTCTGTACTTGTATGTCAGTGTCCACATTTTTTTTATTTTTATAAAGACATCTTAATGAATTATATCTGCTATGACATCATTTCCAGATAAGGTCATACTCTGAGTATCCTAAGGTTTAAGATTTCAACATATAAATTTATTAAAGACTTCCCACGTTCTACTTATTTTTTCTGTCTCTCCCAGGCTAGGAAATATAAGTAGTTTTAAAACACTGTAGGCTGCTCTTGCCAGCCTTGAGCTGAGCAATATTCCAAAGCAGACCTGCGTCTGTGAACAAGGTGACCATGCAGTGAAGGAAGGAGCCTGCCAAGAAGGCCCAGCAAAGAAATATATCTGGTGCTTCCCTTGCAGAGAATTAGTTGAGTCCCTCTGTCCTCAGCCAGGACCATTCCTGTGCCCTAGTTGTGTCTAGAGGATGCTATTTCTGCTCAAAGGTTGTCCAAGCCACTTCTAACAGCTGCTCCATGCTCTTCACTAGAGCATCAGTTCCAAAAGAGAACTGAGGCCAGTCTTTCCTCAGCTCAGAAAACATCTCAAACTTATTTGTTATGTGTTTTGAGGTAGGGTTATACTATTTAACCTAGGTCTGCCTTGAACTTGCTATGGAGCTCAAGGCTGGCCTCAAACTTTTAGTTCTCCTGCCTCAGCCTCCTGAGTGCTGAGTGGAATTCTGTATGGAATTACAGAAGTGTACCACCAAGCTTTTTGAATGGGATAACACTGAAGAAATCCAGACATATTTTATAGGTATGAAAAGGAAATGTTATACAGACACAAAGACTGCCTTGATAGGTGATCATCACACTTGATGATTTGAGGCCCACCTTTCTTTTCTTTCTTTCTTTCTTTCTTTCTTTCTTTCTTTCTTTCTTTCTTTCTTCCTTTCTTCCTTTCTTTCTCTTTCTTCCTTCTTTCCTTTGTTCCTTCCTTTTAAAAAAAATACTGGGGAAGCCCACCCATCAGATGTGGGTCATCACTGAGCAAGACCTCAGAAGTGTCTCAGTTTCAGAGAGCCTGGAAATGAGTCTACCTGGGGGTCACTAAGCTACAAAAAAATGTTGGCAGAGCTAAAAATGGCCAGTCAGTGAGCAACAAAATACAAAGCCTCCCAGGAGAAACAACTCATAGAATAAAACATACTGGAGAGATCCAGACAGAGGGAGATGGATCCTCTTGACACAGGAAGAAATTAAAATATAAAAAAGCTTGTCAAACACACAGTCTCAGGTCTACAATTGGAACAGCTAAAATTACTGGACATGGCATTTTCACTGCGACCCGCCAAGTTTGACCAGGCCTGAATCTGCAAATTTGCGCCAGCCAGCAGAGCTACCCCAACTCATTCTTGCCTCCCAAACTCATTCTCACTGCCACTCACAGGAGCCACAGCCACGCTGAAGTCGGGGGTTGGTGAGCCCAGCAGAGAGCAGAGCTGGCGAAGGGACCTTCATTAATCTACGGTCTGGTAATTAGACAACCCCCTCCATGGGAAGGGCATGACCAAATGGACATGTTGGAATTGGGCAGAAGGAGCCTGAACTGGGAGTGACAGTGACTTCAGTTGGTTGCTCCCTCCCCAGAGCAGATTTGTGGGATTTGCTTGGATTGGGTCATGCCCCTGGCCAGGACCCAATAAGCTGTCCCAAATTGATTCCCTGTGCCTACCACACACTAACCTGGTGAAAGCACCTGAAGTTTGGCTGGCCGGGTGGGGAGGGGCCAGCATAAGCAGCCCCTGCTTACACCTCAGTGACAAGAGTAGGCAGGAGAGGGTGGAGGTCTCTTGCCAGAGTGCTTCAGAGGAAATGTGGCCAACAGGGAAGGGGGCTGAGACCTGCACTGTAACTGTGTGGAGGAGGCCAGGACCATGACAGGAGAGAGAGGCAGGAGGAGGCCCCCAGCCCAGAACCCTGAGAGCCCTGATCCAGGAGAAGGAAAAACAAGGGAGACTGAGGTTGGCAAACACGCAACATCAGACATGGCTTCAATAGACATTAAGAGATATCTTTAGGAACTTGTAGACAAGCTCAAAACTGAAATATTAAATCAGGTAAAGTGAGATATGAGTAGAATAATAAAAGAAATGCTAAGCATCTCTCAGGAAGACATAGATGGAGCAAGGGAGGCACACAAAAAAAGGAGAGAAACATTCAATAAAGAATATAAAGAAAATATAGAATACGTGAAGCAGATTCAAAGAGATTACCAGGAAATTAAAAACTCCATTGAAAGCTGGCAAAACTCCTTAAAAGAAACTAAGGATAGACTATCAAAACTTGAAGACAAGTTTGCAATGTGTGATCATGAAAGGAAAGATCTCTTAAAAACAACAAGGGAACAGGCAGTAATAATACAAAAGCTAGAAGATGACAAGAGAATCTACAATTTAAGGATAAGAAACGTGAATGAAAAAGCATGAATACATACAGGCAAATTACAAAGGCTATTCATGGAAATAATTAAGGAAAACTTCCCAGGCATGGGAAAAGAAAATGACATTCAGTTGTGTGAGGCATACAGAACTCCAGCCACCTACAACCAAAACAGAACTGCACCCAGACATATAATAATCAAGATACCAGAAGTTCAATATAAAAACAAAATATTAAAAGCCATCAGAGAAAAGAAACAGATTACCTATAAAGGTAAGCCCATCAGAATCACAGCTGACTTCTCAACACAGACCATCAGATCAAGAAGAGTTTGGGGTGAAGTGTTAGAAGCCCTGAAAGAAAATAACCTCCAGCCCAGATTGATGTACCCCGCAAAACTGTCACTAGAAATTAATGGAGAAACAAGATGCTTCCATGACAAAGAGGAACTGGGGGAATTTGTGACCACCAATCCAACCCTAAAGAAAATACTGAAGGACATTCTAGAGAGAGAAAAAAAAAATACCAGGATTTTAGGAACAGTGGCAGAAAGGCCTCAGTGAGTGGGGCAGGCAGTAGAATGAAGGAGAAAACTAGACAAACAAAGGCAGAAAAATAGCATAGCAGAAATGAGGCAGAGAAGGATAACTAGAAACTATAATATAGATGATTTTGATACACTATATTGTAAATAGTGCAGCAGGACTTAAAACCCACATTACCCACACTACTCTGCTTAGATGTATTATATTCTGTTCCGGTCATTTTTTACCTGTACTAGATTTGAGGGCACAGGCAGTAATCCCAAAAATAACAGGATATAGTATGGTAATCATCCTTAATTTCCTATTAACTTAATCTAAAGCTCTGTATAACCTACACTGTGTTACCATGACTGATCATAATCTAATCTGGTTTGTTAGGTTGCTGTTGTATATTGATAGATTTTGTTCAAAGCTGTTATGATTGATAGTATCAAGTCTGTGCAACTGCACTGAAGATGACAAGAATCACTAGAATATCCACTATGGTTTGATTATTACCTGCCTTTGAAGTTTTATACTGTCTACAATATTTTATTTTTACTAATATTGTTATGTACTGCTATATTCAATTATACTGCTATATTCCATTATGCCTGATGATATAGACAATTCTATTGAAGATAATAAGAAACAACACAGTAATCATTGTAGATCATCTTGTACTGTGGTTTTATATGACTTTTTGGTTTCTTGTCTTTATAGGAATATGTTTTGTTTTGTCTTGCTATGTTTTGTTTTTCCCTCTAATACAGAAAGGATAGAAATACATGTAGAGACTCTGTTTGAATATCTACTTTGTACGCTTTAATTTTGTAACTTGAACAACTATTTCTAAGAGGACAATATGTAATTTATCAACAAGTGATTTCTTACTTTTTGTCTTTTTTAAAAAATTCTGTATTATCTATACCCTTAACATGTTTTTTTTTCTCTTTAAATTAAAAAAATTTTTTTAAAATACTGGAGACTGAATCCAGGACCTCTGCCCTGAGCTGCATCTACAGATCTTTTACTATTTTGATATAGGATTATTCCAAGGCACTAAATTGCTCAGGCTGCACTTGAATTTGTGATTCTCCTTCCTCAGCCTCCCAAGGGTGCTGGGATTACAGGCATGTGTTACCACAGCCAGTTTTCTTTCTTTTGAAATTGGAATGGAGAGCAATTTTCTTCCTCCAGAAGCAATTATGACTTAAATGGTATTACAGTAAAGTCTTAGCAGCAGTTAAGTATAAAGAAGAGATATGTTTAGCTTCATTAATCAATAATAGAGAAAATGTTTGACTCATAGTATAATTACATACATATATGGCCTTTTTGGTTTATTTGCCTATTTATTTACTTGTTTGTTTTTGCAGCGCTGAAGATCCAACTCAGAGCCTTGTGATACATAAGCACATGATTTACCATTCACAGCCCCCTTCCCAATGATGACCCTGTTTCATTCTTCAGTCATTTGTTAAACGCTATATTCATTCATGTGAGCATATAAAATACATGCCTTACACTGATTCATTTTATAGGTGAGAAAGTAACAAGCTGACCAACTGATATGGCTAAGGTCACAGATTATTATGGGTTTGCATTATTAATGGGAGATGTGTTGCAAGCTCCTTAAGACCCTGTATCCCAATCTTACTCTCTGAGCACTTATATTTATCTAACTATTCTATAGGAGTACTTTACCCTCTGAGCTCCTTAACATTGTTAAGCTAAACTTTACTTGGGTTCTTCAGGTTACTATAAAACGTTAATTTTTTTTCTCAAAAACATAGGTCCTCATGCCCCTGCCAACATTCAGGTCTCTTTTGACAGCGGGGCTCTGAAGGCATCTATTTCATGGACACCAACAGAAGGAGCTTTCAACTATACTGCCATGGCTTTGAGTGACTCTTCGGAGCTTAGCTGTAGTACAACTGTCAGTACCTGCAGCATCTCTTCCCTCCAGTGTGGGGCTGAGTACCTGATTTCCGTTTTAGCAAGTAATGATGCCGGATTTAGCAAGTCCTCTTCAACACTGAGCCTAAAGACTGGTATGTAAACAAGAGCGAGGTCTCTGCAAAGCTGGAAAGTCAAAGTGACAACCATAAGGAAAGCAAAATTTCCCAGTGTTTCACAACATTCTGCAAATAGTGAAAAGTAAAGCTGGATTCAAATGAATGCGTTGAATTGGACATTCTAGTGAGTTTGAATATTGATAGGGAAACTAGATGTCCTGCACTGAGAAGCACATATTCTGTATTTGAAAATTAGGGGCTGAAGGTTTAGCTCAGGGGCTGGGGGTTTAGCTCAGCAGCACAAGTGCCTGCTTGGCAAGTGTGAAGTTGTGAGTTCAATCCCAGGTACAAAAAGGAAAGAAAGAGAGAAAGAGAGAGAAAGAAAGAGACAGAAAGAGAGAGAGAGAGAGAGAGAGAGAGAGAGAGAGAGAGAGAGAAAGAAAGAAAGAAAGAAAGAAAGAAAGAAAGAAAGAAAGAAAGAAAGAAAATAAATTTGGAGGTCTGGCTTTTATTGTAGATTGCTTATTAGTTTTTTTCATTTTTCTTTATAAAGTTAAGACAGTTCTAAGATCCAATTTGAGTCATACTATGCAGTACAGACAACTTCCTCTTCTTGACCTCATGTTTTATGACAAAGACTTGGTGGAAACTATTTTTTAAAATAAAGATGGGATATTTCTAGTTCCAAATATATTCAGATATTTTCCCATTTCCTCTCTTACCCAAGATAAAAGATACACATATGTGGAAGTTTATTCCTCTACTTAAAAGTGTTTATGTATTTTGGGAACTGATACTAGTGTTTTATAAAGACTTACTTTGTCTAAGGCATTAATATATATTTTCTTTAATTCTATGGCAACTTAATGAAGTTATGTCTATTATGTCCCTTTTCAGATAAGAAAATCAAAGATCAGAGAAGTTAAATAATGGTCTCAAGAATATTTCAATAATAAATGGATTCAAGCTCAGATTTACCTGATTTTAATCCTCTAAGCCAAAGAAAATGTAATAATGTTCACTTATCCAAAAGTCAGAATTATGCCATTCTAAGTTAAAAGGTTTCTTAGCAGGGAGAAAAGAGTTATTACTAAGGTTGTGTACTCTATTCTACAGAGAGAAACAAACAGCAACAGGAATAAAGTCAGTCCCCCAGGCCCATGATTTCCTAGTGTTATGATAAATTGAGGTGATTTGGCTTCTCTTTTGACAACTACAATTTAATATGAATGACACATATGAATTGGTTATGAAGATAGGATAGCTGAGGACCAAAGAAGAAATAAGAAGCACTTTCAAAAGCACAGCAGTTTTGAATTAGTTATTAAATGCAGAAGAGAACCACCTGGAATTCTTAATTCTTGGATGCACTTTAAAAAGATCTGGAGAGCTTTTATAAAAGCTTTTATAAAATTTTATATAGCATTTAACAAATGATTGAAGAATGAAACAAGGTCGTAAAGACTAATTTTATAAGTATCTTAGTTACTTTTCTCATTGCTGTGACAAAATACCCGACACCCAAAGTTAAAATGAGAAAGGCTTATTTAGCTCTCAGTTTGTAAAGGTTTCAGTCCATAACCAGCTGGCTCCAAGGCAAGGTGGGGTGGCAGATAGGCAACACAGAAGTGAAATAGTTTATGGTGGGCGGAAGGTAACACCAAGCAAGAGACAAGGCAAGCCTCTTTTTGTCCCTTATATTATATCCAGTCTACTGGGATTAGGGTGGTGCTAAACCAGTCAGTGGACTGATTTAATAATCACCCACCCTTAGTCCTAGCACCCTTAATCCTAGCATTGAACCATAATCAATTACATACTCTAGATTCAACCACCTCTGAAAAAGCCCCACCTAGGACTGTATGAGGCTTTTCAGGGACATCTGGACACAAGCCATAACACTAACACTAGGTCTCACTTAAGACCAGTTGAGCTGGAACTACTGGTAATAGAGTCTGGATATGACTATTTTGTGAAAAACTCGCCAGTTGATTCTAATGAGCAGTCAGGGGATATGACTATTTTGTGAAAAACTCGCCAGTTGATTCTAATGAGCAGTCAGGGCTAAGTCCTGTGCACTTATCTGTCCAGGAAGTACACTGTAGTTAGTTGTATATAATACAATCAGTCTTTATTTTGAGAATAACTTTGATTTATCAATAGAAAAACTATTTTTAGAAAGTGCTGTGTTTCCAGAGGCCCAGAAATATGTAATATATTTTAGGAAGATTTCCATTAGAAATAACTAAAATTTTAAAAGCTTAGAGCAGGCTGGGTGTATAGTTCAGTGTTAGAGTACTTGCATCACTTCCAGAGATGAAAGGAGTTGTTGGAAGGCTTAATAAAATGTTAATAGAAAGCACAATGAGTAGTTACACTTTTATCTCCAAAACATAACTTCTGGGATATTCACTATTTTGCTCACTTCAGATTGGCTGCATCTCTGAATGAGGTCAAATGTTTCAACAAATATTCTAAGAATGAAAATCTCCGTAACTAAAAATGAGTAAAAACCTCTAATGGCCCATTTTAAGCAATATTGCTCAAATCAGAAAATGTGAATAGGTCACTGGAGTTTGTTATGGTGGTTAGGCCCTACAGCATACATTTGGTTCTGTAAAGAAAATTTTCTAATGGTTTTGGTGCATAGTTTTATGTGTTGTACACCAAATTTAATCTGTTACAAAATTCAGAGTTGCTGGTTTGGATTGTCTTGAAATCTTGGATAACTGCAAAGAAATCTGTTGCAATAGTCTTACCACTGCTTGTTATTCATCATTTCCTAGTTGCTTGTGCACCTGGAAGAGTGACAATCCAAGAAGATCCCCCTGGCCATCTGTCTGTGGCTTGGTCCAATGTTGATCTGGGCGATTACTATGTGGCTTTTGTAAAGAGTGATGACGGCTTGGAAGTACACTGCAATACATCTCTCACCCAGTGTGATTTCTTATCTGAGTGTGGTTTCACTTATTTTATTAGTGTTTTTGCCTATAACAAGGCAGGACAAAGTCCTTTGGGTGATGTATTCAATTATACCACAGGTAATTCACATCTGATGCTTGAAAAGGTAGTTTCAAGTTCACTAAAGTCAGCAGCAGAAAATGGATTATTTATTTTACTGATTCACCACTTGGAAGTCATTCTAAGGCCAAGAAAACGAAGTGAATCTTTTGTCTCATGTGCTTTGAAGACTAAGAAAAGTCGACTTTGTGGATGTAGGCTCAGAAGAATACAAGCTTAAAAAAGCAAAAAGAGAGGAAAGTATGCAGGTGTTCCACCCTACTCTAAAAAACTGAACCTTTCAAAAAGGTCTACTCAGTGTTCAGGGCTATGGTAGATCCTGAAGGGGATGCAAACTCTTTGTTTCAGGAGTTCACTGGTTCCCAGGGACTAGAGAGACAGATGCAGTGGCCAAGATGCAACATAATTTGAGGGCTTTGAATTAGGGCAGCTGGGTTGAAATCTTAACTTGGCTACTAACAATGGGGAAAATGTCTTCCTTGCTACTTAATATCCCCCACTACAAAATGGGACAAAAATAATAACATAAATGTGAAAATTTCTTTGTAAATGATAAAGCAGAAACAGAGGTAGGACGGAGCCTGCCCAGCTACAGTGTACCCCTGTCTCAAAAAAAATTTTTTTTTTGAGACAGGGTCTCACTAGGCAGGATGGCCTTGAACTTACTGTGCAGACTAGGCCAGCCTTGAACTTGCAGTGATTGTCCTGGCTCAACCTCCTGAGTGCTGAGATTACAGGCATGCACCACCATGCCTAGATTCAAATATTTTAACATTACTTAAATATTTTAACTGTCATCATCATCTACTAGGTTTGGATCTTGTATTAGCAGGGATTATGTTTTCTTTATCTCTTTGTTATCAGTGTTTATTATAGTGTGATTAGCTTGTAAGAGATGTTTGAGTTTTGAAGAATGAATAATGCCTTAAAATTTACTATATTTATAAAGAAGAATAATATAATTATGTAAAACTACTAGTTGGATTATAATGAATTTTACCAGGTTGAAGGATCTAAATAATTGGTTCTTAATGGAATTTTGAGTAAGAGACTATCAACAAGATCTCAAGAACATAGGAAAACCTTCCAGAGGGAGTGGCCTTGAACTAGCATTAAAGAATGGGTGGAATGTAGGTGGAACAGGAATATTTCTTAGAAACCCCAAACTGAATTAAACATTTAAATCAGTGAGATTCTGTGATCTACTAATACAATTATGTTCCCCCATGTACCTCTGCTTTATCTGATTTAGTGTCTGGAAAGACTGGTAGGATCTGAAAAATTAGACCAAGTTTGACTGTGTCAGGTGGAATAAGGGAAAGACTCCTAGCAGAGTCTTCAAGGCATAGAGAAGCAGGAGCACACATGAGGCAGGGGATTGAGAAGTCTGACCTGACAGGGGTGAAGAAAGCACAGCTGAACATTACTGCTTGCATGCTTGAATGTCATGTGAGGATTTATCCTCTGTGCATGAGGATTACACCCCATTTGAAATGGAACACAGCGGGAGGAGGCTCCTTGCAGTAGTTTGGAAGACAGTGGCAGAGGCTCTGGCCATAGGAAAGTCAGGACTCAATGAACCCTTCTGATGGCATTGCTCTTATACTGACTATGGTTCTCTGTCTGCTTCTGCTTTCAGCTCCCTGTTGTCCCAGTGACATTAACCCTGTGTTGGTATCTAGTGACAGAGTGGAGATCATCTGGTCTCCTGTCCGTGGGGCTGAATTTTATGAAACCAAGGCCATAGCTGGGTACAATGTGGTAGAGTGCAACGACACTGCTCCTGCTTGCACCCTCTCAGCTCTGGAGTGTGACACCAAGTACAATGTCACAGTGTATTCATTCAGTGAAGTCCGGGGCAGCAATATGTCATGCACCTCCCGCTTTATCACTACAGGTACTATAGTATAGCTAGGCTTTCTTGCTCTGGTGTCTGAATGATTCCCCTCCTCCCCACCCTGCTATGTGCCTCAGGTCCAGCCTACAACAAGACTTAGAAAAAGTTTAAATTCCATGAAAATGCTCAGTGGGGACCAATATAACAGAGCCTCTGTTATACTGAGGAGAGGCAGAGTGCAAGGTGGAAGAAAAAGATGGAATAAAAGAAATCAAAAAGGGGGACCACGGGGAAAGAGAAAGTTTTGCTAGCGAGTGCCTGAGCCATTTAGCTCTTTTTATCTTTGAGGAACTTGCCTGTACACACACCATGAAAATGTGTAAATAATGAATGCCTTAGTTACTTTTGCCTTTGAGTGAAAAATGCTCTTAAACATTTTCCAGTGAGTTCAACAATGCAGGAACCTAATACCCTGTTTCAGTGTCAACAGTTTTCTACACAAAGGCTCTATGAATTTGGCTTACAAGCATGGGCTGGCAAAAACTATGGTGATTTTATTTGGGGGAAAAATGAGTATTAAATTAAAGGTACAGATCGTAGTCTTTTGTCTCAAGCTGTTTCAAGTAATAACTTAAAATCTCTTAGCTCCTTGCAGTCCTGAGATAAAAAATATTTCAAAGGATGCATTCTCCACAATTAATGTGCACTGGCAAGCCACTAATGATGATGCCATCTACACAGTGACTGCCCAAGGGGATAAAGGGCTATATCGGTGCAGCAGCAAGGGAGAGGCCTGTACCATGGGGGGCCTGCCCTGTGGCTCAGTGTTCTCTGTCACTGCTGTGGCTGAAACAGAGGTAGGATGGAGCCTGCCCAGCTACAGTGTACCCCTGGAAACAGGTATGTAGCAATCATCAGCCTGAACACTGATTTCACTGGGACCCATAGGAATCACTTTAAGACATAAACTTTATTTAATCTACCTAAGCGTATCAGAAATACAGTGAGCATGGGAGTCTTCCAAAAATCCCAAGTCTTAGGAAATAGAACTTTCAACATTTTACAAGTTCTGTAAAAATATCACCAAAAGACTCTTCTATTGTCTTACATTGGTATAAGATGAGTAAAACATGGACTCTGCAAAAGCATTTGTTAGAGTTTATAGTCTCCCATGATATGATCTATCAAAACAGTTAACAAGTAAACCAAATGAGATGATTTATTAGCTCTTTGACTTAGCCTGTTCATATCTTCCTCTAAAAAATGCTTTCTAGTTTTCAGTTTCCTAATCAGTAAGCATAAGATAGGGTCTTACAGGGTGGTTGTATTAAGGTAACTAATACTACAAAACATTCAGTGTAGTGCCTGGTGAGTAGTTAGAGATTCATACAAGAAAACTCACTGCTTCATAGCCTTGTGTATAAATGAAATTTAGCAAATTATTTCTTTGAACATTATTTTCTTTTATATATAACAATAGATGACATTTTGGATTACAAAAATTAAAGCACCTTAAAAAAAGCAGCAGAATAGAGAAGATGCTAAATACACACAAAGGTTCTAAATATCCTACATCCTATAAAACAGTTCCTAGAAAATTGAGATGACTGTGATTCATAGAGGGCTAAGAAATCAAGCTTTTATAGCAGTGGTATATGATAAAATTCTCCACAAAAGCAAAATACATTTTATTGCAAATGCTATTAAATATTATTGAGAGGACATTAATGTAATCATAACTTTAAAATTTAGCAACTGGAATTGTTCAAGGGGCACAACAAAGGATTTCTTTCTTATTCTGAAATAAAACAAATTGGGGAGCTTCATGATCTGTTAGTGCAGTGTCCTTGGTGAGATATTCAGTGTGTGTAGTTGATGTTATAAAAGGCATGAACAAAAACAATTTTTGATTAACAATAGATAATTTCAGAAATTTAGAATATTGGATAAAATACAGGCAAAGTATCATTCTTGGTTATTTTTCACAGATAATTTCAGTAGAAATAAAATCCTACTTTTTCTTTTTTCTCATTCAAGTGCCATGCTGTCCAGCTGGTCTGACAATAACTCAGGTCACCCAATCGGTAATCAATGTAAGCTGGACTTTTGAGACAGTGGCCCAAACCTATGTGACAGTTCTGGAGTCACACACTGGACAGTCTAAGTGTCATACCCATCAAAGTCACTGTCTCCTGGGATGTATCACATGTGGCATCAACTACACAGTGGCATTAAAAGCAATTAGTGCCACTGGGTTGACTTCAGACTGCAACTACCAAACTTACTTCTCTAGTAAGTGAATTCTTAATTTTAGTACCAGAGTACAAGAGATGACTCAATTATTCAAAGTCCAGGCACACTTTGTCTCCTCATTCAACAAGATGCTGCCACTCCATGCAGCTTGCATTGTAAATGTATTCTTTCTAAAATGTTTACTGTGTCCACTTGTCTTTGAACCTGAACCCTTCAGAAAGTAGGTTCTACCTGTTGGCAGTTGATAAATTGTCTTCCCTGGTAACAAGGTTCAGGCATTTGTTTTGGTGTATTTTTATGCAACATAGAGACCTGCAGCACTCAGCCTGGTGGTTTTCAGAGAGCACTGGATCATGCATTCTATTTGGTTTCCATTGTTTTCTTCTTCTATTATTATTATTATGCTACCATCTCTTTTCCAAGCCTTTCCAGCTCCTTCTATGGTTTCTTACTTCAACATGCTGAGAGAACAAAGGCATCTGTCTTTGACAGTATTGTATCTTGCTTTTCACAGAGATCAAACCATTAGAAGATGACAAAGGGAAGAAAAAAGGGTGCAGGGCTAGCAAATAATAACCCTCTTGGGTGATTCTAACCCATTAAAGCAGCTGCTTCCTGTACTGTTTGAAAAAAAAAAAAAACTCTTGAGAATGCTTGTCAGGTTTAAGAAGAAAGAGTACAGTGATTGGTTTGTTATTTCTGCCTAGGGCAAGGGATGGGAGGGCTGAAATATAATTTTGGCATGCTGGAGATAGTAGAAAAAGTTTTCAGCTGGGAGTCTAAGTTAGAAATGGCTTCTTCTAAACTGTGCTGCCCTATTTTCCACAATTCTGTCTCCTCATCGGCAAGAAAAAAAGAGATAATAATAACTTTCTAGCCTATCTTTCAAAGTTGTTTTTGGAATTAAAATAAGTTATAATGTAAGAGCATTTGTCATGTGCCACACATATATATGCTGGTTTATATTTTCCTTTGACCCATTCCATTAAATTTGCTGCCTAAATTCTCACCTTGATATCTGGTTCTAGGAATATGACCCATTGCTTTGTGTGTGTGTGTGTGTGTGTGTGTGTGTGTGTGGTGTGTGGCAATCCTCCTCCCTCAGCCTTCTGAGTACCAGGATTAAAGGTGTGCACCATCCCATTGCTTATCTAGACACCTACATTTTTAAAAAGAATATATCAAATAATAATTTGAAAACTTTAAGATCAATAACAATTTTTTTAAAAAAGTTATACAACAGCATCTTTATTTTAGTTATGAGAACTCCACCATTTGGTGCCTTGCACTTGTCACTTAATGCTTGACACATAATGCCTACTCAAGTTACTTAGAAAAGGTCCCATAAAAGCATCTAATCAGCTAGCATGGGTGAAGGGTTGTGTAACCAGTGTGGCCACCAGCCTGTCATGGAAGTGGCTGCTCTGAAGGCATCATGCTGCTGATGGAAAATTATTTCCAATTACAGATGAGTTCAATGAATTATGTTTAAACTTAATTCCACTAAGATTGAATGAAACTGTGGCATTATGAGGGGTCTTGACAGGATCTCATGCATCTGACTCATAGTCTGAGTCATGCACAATACAGTAGCTCTGCCAAGTGTGGAACTTTTTAAATCACCATTCTATATTAAAAAGCCCCACCCCATACCACCCTCACATGTGGATTAGCATGGAAAAAACTTGAACATTCCTTCAAATATTTCTCTACTCTAACCAGTGACTAGTTATATTATTAGAATAGCTTATTTGTATCTTTTTTCCCTCTGTAATAACCAAGGCCATGTTGTGAATGGTGGAATAAGAGATTCTGTCTGTCTCTGTCCTATAGGTGCCTGCTGCCCTTTGGGGGTGAAATTATATAGGTTGGGCTCTAACGGCATCCGGATCCACTGGCAAGTCTCCAGAGGCTCTGCCAATTATAGCACTGACCTCTATGGCTCCAAAGGTATCTTCACCTGTGCCCCAAGGGCTGGTCTCAGTTTCTGTGATGTCACTGAGATACCCTGTGGAGATGTATATACTGTGATGGTCTCGCCAGTTGCCGAAACAGGACTGAAGCTTACTTTCTGTCCAAAAAAAATATATTCAGGTAAAACAAGTTATGACCCTTTACTTAAAACTAACCTTCAACTCAGATCTGTGAATTAAGGCTCAGAGCAGCCATACTTATTTACTATGTGTGAAACTTCTACATGTTGCCACTCACCCCAAGTTTCTTTGTAAGTGAGATGTTTTGTTATTATTTAGTTAGGAAATATTCTTCTCTTCCCTTTCCTTTTCTTCCCCTTGGAAAAAGGACCAAATATTTGCTGCTATTTACCATATAATGGTAAACCAAATTATAACTGATTGGAGATCTGGAGACAGATTTTTGGCATAGTCTTAGAAATAATGCTAGACACCAGGGAAAATTGAAAGTTAAGAGACTTGTACTTCATTTGCACAGATTGGGAATTATGAATGAGGAAAATTTAGAGGATCAGAAAAACTGAATTTATAAGTCATAAACTAGGTTTGGTAATGTGAGTGGGCAGAAGAGCTATGATCACAAAACATGGCTGGCAGCAGTGCCATCTCTTCAGAGTTAGTAGAAAACAGCAATTTTATTCTGTGTTCCATTCCAATACCCTCTGCTACACTGCCCAGGACATAAATAATAATTTTCATTTGTTTCTAAAAGGAAAGGAAAGAGATGACAGAGCCATAGAAGTTTGCAAGAAAATACAGGAAGAATGAATGATTCACAAACTTTTACTGATAGAATGCAAAATTTCCAACTAAATACAGGTGATGAGAGGTTCAAGATGGATTTTGATAATGGAACAAGGCCAGCTTCTCTTACAAGAGTGTTTTCATTGTCCTTGGATGTCATGCTCTGATTCTGTTTTCTCATTTTCTTGTCCACAAGACAAGCTGGCCCAAAGCATAGTCTTATGGAAAGAGACAGGAGCATGCTCATAGGGTAAGGATGAACTCTTAGGAAGAGGAGCCTACAGCTATTAATAATAATGTATTACATTTGCATAATACATCACTATTTATCAAGTGTTTTCATATTCCATATCTCATTGAATGTTCAAAAGAACCCCAAGAAGTAGATTAAAAAGATGTTATCTTTAGTTTAAAAATGAGGAAACTTGGGAACAGAGGCTCCCAAATTTCTCTTTGCAGACTTGTCTTGTTTGGTTGATTCAGGTTTTAAAACTTTTTTCTGAATCGGGATCTTACAATGTTGCCCAGACTGGCTCTGAACTCCTGGGCTCAAGTGAGCCTCCTCCTCCTCCTCCTGAATGGACTACAGAAGTCTCTGGTCCAGTTGTTTTATACTTCAATACCTTTAAAAGTTTCTCATTGCTTCACAGAATAAAATCCAGGCCTCTGATCAGTATTTAAGGTGTCTTACCCTCTACCATCTGTGCATCTATACCTGTACCATCCAATACAAATGTAACATGAACTATGTATGAAAATCTAAAATTTTCAAGTAGCCAAATTAAAAATGTAAAAAGAAACAGGTGAGATTAACTTAATAATATATTTTAGTTAAACCAATACACTTAAAAATATTGTCACCAATAATCAGTATACAAGTTAAGATATTTTGCATTTTCTATACTGTCTTTGAAATTTATTATGGATTTTATACTTGCAATACATCTCAGTTCAGAATAACCACATTTCTTAGGCTCAGTAGCTATGCGTGGCAAGTGGCTACCGCATTGGACATTAAAATAGTTCCCTCTTCTGAGCTCATGGCATGGAACCATTCACACACACCTGTCCCAGCCACACATACAAACCACATTGTATCACATTTCTGAGCAAATGTATTACTTTTTCTTTGCCTGACATTCTGTCCCACTTCTACCAAGCAAACTCAACCTGCCCAAATTCTGCCTCATCTGTGAAGCTTTCTCTGGTTCTCATAGGCTAAATTAGCCCTCTCCTCCCCCATTTACAATCTCATGGCACCCTTACCTTTACCACAACATATTATTGTGAATTGAACATGTTCCATCTCCTTGGATAAGTGGCTCTGTCTCTGATTATCAGTACTTAGCTTCTAAATGTGGCCAACATGTTTTAAATTTAACAACTAAGTAAATGAGTTTAAGTGCCTACGATCACACAGCTAAGTGAGCAATGCAAATACTTTGTTTTTATTTTCCTTTGTGCTTTAAGGTCACAATTCAACCTTGAGAGAGTCATTCCACTGATAGCTTGTTAGTCACCAGAAGTCTTGGTGGGTTGGCAATCTGATACTCTTTGGTGGGGATGCCATGTCAAGCCTGCAATCATTTTGCTTCATGATTAAGTGTCTAGACTTGAGTTTGTAATTCACCATTGCTTAGTCTCCCAGGTAAAAACTATGACTTTGCCAGAAGTGTTTTGTTTGTTTCAATGTTGGTGAATAGGTATTCTCTATTCAATTATAGTGAATATTGATTGAGTACTATGTGCTGATGCTATCCTACAAGTGTTTCATGTATTAATCCTTTTAAGCCTTATAACAAACTTATGAGGTGGCATCCTTACCGCTTCACAGATAAAACTGAGGTACAATGAAGTGACTTGTTCAAGGTCATAGTGCTAATAGGTTATCTCCTCTTATCACCTAAATTTGTTCTTATTTATTCTTTGCTTCACATTGCTTTTTATTTTCTAAGCTATATCTTTACCATTTTAGTACATCAATAAATATATTTTCAGTGCTTTTATTTTTCTTTATTACAGTAACCTGTTCTGGAAGTACACTTGGAGTGGGTAAGTCATTTTTTCATGGATAAAGTGGAAAAGACTTTTCATTGTTGAATTCTGGGGTTTCTTAATGAAGTCAGGTTGAATGCTGATTCTACAATTAGTCAGAAAGGCAAAGGATTTCTCTCTTTGATATAAGGGCATTCCCATCCTGTATATTTTTCTCCTTTCTCCTACTGGCACCCTCAGATTCCACTGATTGATATGCATTCCTTGGGATTCTGAAATCTTTTTGGTCTTTTGGAGTCAGAAGATGGAATTTATATATACAGAAAAAATATAAATATTTTTTAGAAAAGGCATTCCTCAATCCCTCCTACTTCAAAAGGTTGTTTTCAACCATGGAGAAATTAAAATTAACCATTGCCTGCGTTTTGTCCCGGGAAAATCTGATTAACTGGTCCAGGGTAAAGTCATCAGGACTTTTCTTTTATTCAGTTCTGGGAACTGAGACCCAGAACCACCAAGCTACATTTCCAGCCCCTTTTAACTTTTATTTTGAGACAGAGTCTCACTAAATTTTCTAGGCTAGGATCAAATTTGTGACCATCTTGCCTCAGCTTGCCAGAATGCCAGGATTACAGGCATGTGTCACCATGCCTCAACAGGTATCAGGATTTTTAAAAGCTCCTCAGGTGACTTTATAAGACCACCAAGGTCGAGTACTCTAGAGCAGGACTTCTAAAACATTTCGCACCTCTGAACCTGTCAGGCCTTGTTGAACCTAGATTCTGCTTTGGTAATGCTTGAGACAGCATTTCTAACAAGTTCCAAGCAGTGCTGGTGATGCCGAAGCTACTGCTCTGACCATACTTGTAGTAGTCAGGTGTGAGAGAGAATCTGTTAGTCTGCTAAGAGCAACAATGTTTGCTTCTGGTTTGCATACTCAGAAGGGGAAGGGGGGTGCCGAAGGAAGTGAAAATAACCCTCAGTGTACGCACAGTTTTGTTCAGTCTGATCCTGCTTAGGCTCTTTTGGTTGCTCCCATGGAGATGACTCTTGGGCTGGGCAAAGGAGATGACCAGGAAGTAGCATAAGCACTTCATGAAGAATCCTTGTCACACTCCTGTAGGAAACAGTATGGTTCAAAGCCTTAGCAAACTCCCAGAGAATATGATCAATTCCAAACTACAGAACTCCCCCTGCTCCCAGGCAGACAAGGGTGATTTCAGAAGGCATTAGTGGAGCTGAAGCCTTCCTGCCAGCAAACTCTAGCTGCCAGCCTCCCATGGGGATCAGCTCCCCACCCAGGACTCCTTCCACTGACAGGGCTTGGGTCTGGGTCCATCCCCAGTCTGTCCTCTGTGTTCCTTTCTTCTCCCAGTCCATTGCTTCTCTAAACACCACAGGGCACATACTTTCCACCTACTGGTCTAAAATAAGCACAATCCCCATTCATGTTTCAAGAGTTTTTACTTTCTATAACTACAGAAAAAGAGATGTGGCATAGTGAAAACAAACTGAGGAAACTTCTAATTATATAAAATTATATAATTTTATAAAAAATTACTTCAGGAGCTAGGGTTGTAGCTTGCTCAGATGTTCAAGGTTTGAGCCCCAGTACCACCACCACCAAAAGAAAAATGAGTTATCGTTTAAAATCTCCCAAAGTTCTAGTGGCCATGAGATCTGATCATCAGGGAAATGAACATAGATTTATACACGTGTTCTTAGGAACTATTTTCAGTATTACATTTGTTTTATCTTGTAGTACTAGGACTGAATCCAGAGATGCTCTACCACTGAGATAAATTCTCAGCCCTTTTATTTTTCTATTTTGAGTTAAGGACTTGTGATCCTCCTGCCTCAGTCTCCTGAATAGCCTGAATTATAGGCCTGCACCACCTTGTCCAGTTTATGGTTGTTTTAAATAGGTCTTCCCTAGAGTTAGAAGGAAAGGGCAGAAATGTCTTCGGGGGCTTTCAGCAAAAGAGGTGTGGTTTGTTTGTTTGTTTGTTTGTTTTGGTACCAGGGATCCAACTCATGACCTTGTGCTTGCCAGGCAAGCGCTTGTGCCGCTGAGCTAAATCCCCAACCCAAGCAATGCTTTAAATAAATAAAATAAAACATTCTGGAAAACTATTGTTTCCATATCTTGCCACTTAACCACATCACCAGACAGCCTGTTAAAAAGATATAATCTTAGGCCCTAGCCTGACCTACTAAATCCTCAAGTGATTTGCATGTGTGTTCAACTGTGTGAAGCCTTTCTTAGGTAGTGCTTCTCAGATGCTAGTATATGTCAGAACCTCCTGATAATTTATTAAAGAATGCAGAGGCCCAGGCCATGTCCTGCCACAATGCTTCTGTATCTTTCTATCAGGTTTGTGAGTGACTCTGATGTACAAAATGTTTGAGAAGTCTGCCTCAGTCTCCATTTTGCCTATTCTGTCTTTTTGGGTTGCAGCTTATCCTGGCTCTTCCCTTTCTCAATCAGCCTCTGTCAAAGGAAATACTTAAAGAAATCCTGCAAGATTCTCAAAAACGAAGTAAGCCAAGTTATTTGAGGGTCTCTATAATCATGCAGAAATCATTATATACAGGAGGAAGTTCTAAATTGTTGTTTCCAATCTCAGCATCTCTTTCCTATACATAGCACAAATCAAATCAGGACCCCTGCTGACACAGAACCTTAAGGCTATGCTCACAGAAGCCTTGGAAATCTTGCCAGCCTAAGGCTTTTGGTCTTCCTTGACTGTTGCATTATCCTAGACTTGCTACCTGCATGAACTGACTTTCTAAAAACTATATCTGGATTCAAATACTGATGATATCATTTGCTCTTAGTTAAATTATCTCAATTTTAAGCCTAGGTTTCCTCATCTGAAAACTGGAATAATAATCACTTCATAAAATGTAATGAGGACAAAATGGTCACAATAAAGGCCTATAAATAAGTAGTAAATTCACTGTGTTGTCATTAATTTAGGATAAACTTAATTTCATATCATACTCATATAATGTACCATTTATTAACTTTTTAATATGCTACTTCTATTCAAGATATTTATATTTTAGCTCCAACTTCCATATACTATAATTTATTAGCCCTCAAGAGTTAGGGCTAACAGCATCAGCATCATTTGGGAACCTCTTAGAAATGCAATTTCTGGGACTCCACCAAAAACCTATTGCTGACTCAGAAATTCTGCAGATGGGCCTGGTCATCTTTGTTTAACAAGTCCTCCAAGTGACTCCAACACACTCTAAAGTTTGAAAACCACAGTTCTAATTCAGAAAAGCTACTTCAAAGCCGGAGATTGGATGTAGGTTGTAGGGAAGAGGAAAACAATCTATCTGAGGTGATGAGTGGAGGGGTTTGTGTCTGATTTCAGTCCATGGGGCATCCTTCACCTTCACCATCCAGTCTGTTTCTTATCTGCACATCCCAGGGAACTTTGAGGAAATTTTCTCTCTGAAATTTCCTTAGTAGATGAACAGCTTTATGTTTTTCCTAAACAACTTCTTGAATGTTGGATGGAAAGGATGGAAAGGAAAGTTTCCTGTCCTGAGTCAGTAGTCAGAGTTCAGATGCTTCTTTGGAGGATTCACTTCATGAAGCAGGAAAGGGATCACCCTGGTTAGTTGAAAACTGCTGGTCAGTTTGAACTGCTGCCCTTTACACAGTTCAGATTGTCTCAGTTTTCTTATTGCTTGTGCAAAATACTGTATTTCAAACCAACACACTAATAAAATCTCAGTGACATTTCTGCTTTTTAGTTTAAGAAAATGTCTACATACTTAATTCATCTTGCTCCCTCTTCCCTCCCTTGTCTTTCCAGTGATTTACAGAGGGAAGAGTAATGCATAATGATGACACAGTAAGCTCCAGAAAAAACAGACTTGATCAAGTAAGTAGTAGTAATGTAATTGATTTGTGTGATTCCACAGTAAATTTTTGTCTTTGTTTTAAAAATTCTTCCCATTTCTTTTGCAGACTTGTCTCAATTATCAGTGAGTAGAAACTAAAAAACATCTATTAGGATATAAAAATACCTCTAAAATAGCAAAAATTGCTTTGTCCTTGAGGAGAGTAACTGACTGTCACTGCTGAGGGCAAGATCAGGTGTGTTACTACCTGCCAAGAAGTTGAAGCTCAGCTGCAGAGAAGACTGGAGAGAAATAGATAAGAAAATCCTCTGAAGAAAGCACATTGTCAGATCCTGGAAACAGAAAAACTCTGCTTAGCAGAAATTCCAAGATTTCACATCCAGAAACACTATAGACTTCAACACATCCACTTCATGAGTATTTCATTAACACTAGCACTTGCTGGGCAGCCCACTTGCCCTTCAAGGCTGGATGTGTGCACTCCCAGAAAAGTCAAGCCAACCTCAGCAGCTGAGAGGCACCTCCACTAGGACTTCAGCTTAGGTCAGACAGCAGCAGCTGTCAGGGCAACCTGTGGTAACAAATGGCTGTTCATTGCAAATCAGGGGAGAAGCTGAACTGCCTGCAGGGTTTGTCTAAAGGAGTGTCTGGAAAAGCTTTGCTAGAAGGGTTGCAGTTGTGCCTTCTGGGTGAGCAAAAATGTCAGATGGAGGGACAGCCAAAGGTGAGAATCAAGTTGTGACACAGGAGAGGGACACTGATCTTGTCAGTTGTATCCATATGTCCCCATTTACATTGTACTGCTTTTTCATCTTTGGGGAGAAAAGGCAAGGATATATAACATAAATCTGTTGTACTGAGAAAAGTGTCCTTTCAATGCCCTTTTTAACCTAATTAAAAAGTTTGAGTAAGACTTTTATTTATTTTTATTTTTTATCGGTACCGGGGATCGAACTCACGACCGCGTGCTTGCAAGGCAGGCACTTATGCCACTGAGCTAAATCCGCAGCCCTTGAGTAAGACTTTTGTAACACACGCACGCACACACATACACAGACCTAGGGTGTCTACTCCACCCAATGCATGGCTATGAAGCCTGGAATGTCTTTGGTTAAGAACAACCATAAAATGCTGCCCAACAGAAATTGGAGCATGGAGTTAGGTTGGAGGTTGGCGTGGAGGTGAGCTAAAATTCCTTTCTTATGTTTTCTTTCCTTTTTTTGAGATAATCTAAAAAACTATTCTCCAAGAAAGAAGGTGATGTGTCACTGATAGATCTTCCCCAGAGCATCTGCACTTGAAAGGGAGACAAACCAAAGACACTGATTCCTAAGAATGCAATTTGATGCACCCAAGGGCACACACAGAGGAAACCTGTGTTTTATTCACTTTTATTTCTAAACACTGGGGAGTGAACAGGAATTTGGTTGGGCTAGATGGACCAGTATCACTCAGAAGTACTGATTATTCATGTAGATTCCTCAGCAGACCAAATTCAGTAGGTCTGGGACCAGGCCTGGGAATCCATGTTTTTAACAAGTGATTTTGGCAGGTAGCCACATTTGGGAACTTTTTTCCCTTCAAAGCTAGGTATTGAACTCAGGGCCTCATACAAGTGCTCAAACACTGAGCTGCATCCCCACTCCCAGGTTTGGGAACTTTCAAGGATCTGCCTCCCTAAGCTATTCCTTAAAGCACAGTTTCAAGGGAGGAGGTTAAGAAGCTATAGGCTTGTTCTCGCTTCAGCAGCACATACACTAAAAGAAGCTATAGGTTTGAGGTCATGAGGAAAGACTGGTGAAATCCAGAGGGTTCAGAGAAAGTCCATGCCCACTGAGGGCAGCCCTGACGGTGTAGAACTTGGCCTGCATCATGGGGAGTTATGGGGGCCTGTATGAGACTACATACTGAGCTGAGCTGCTGGCAAGGTGTGCCCTCTAAGTGGAGCTGTGATCATGTCTAATTGGGACAGCCAAAGAGCCCAGGCAAAGACCAAATGGAAGGCTAAGACTTCTGGTCCCAGAGGGACCTTCTGCTTAGGCATCAAAAGGTGAACTACTTTGATCCAGATTCTATAGAAGACAACACAGTCTACGTTGCACAAAGATAAAACTAATTTAGTTAACATGATTCAAAACTGAAAAGAGAAAATAATTTAAAGTAGATTTAAGGAAAGACAAGGCCCCAGCTTCTATTTCCATATAAATTTCAAGCAAAACAAACAAAAAACAGAACTATTCATTCCAATTTTATGACTGTTTTTATTCTCCAGTCTTCTTTTCTTTGCTAAAAATTGCAGGTCATCACACAAATTGCTCCACTGCTTTCTGTGTGGGCCACTAACTGTGCATTCTTAGCAATTAGTTTAGCTGCATTAAATCTATTTGCTTACCTGTAAGGATTGCTTTGAGGACAATGAAATAATCTACCCTGTATAGTGGTGGCAAATAATAAGCAATCAAAAAGTACTAAATAGTAGTGGTTACTATTTCCACTGTGTGACCAACTCGAAACTAAAACTACTGCTTCTTTGCAAAACCCTCTAGGAATGTCTACTTTTTGCTAAAGTACCCGATGATCATGTCATAGGGCTGTCAGTAACTAAACTGATCTAATTCGTAATTGATATATTTTCAACTCTCCAAATAACTCTCTAGACGAATCTTTGCTTCAACTAAGTTTCAGCTCAAAGCATCTCCTCTGTTAATCAGTTTTCAACAATAATTTTGTATCTAAAGTATTCATAGCCTGTTCTATATGTTTGTTGCACACACATTAAATGATAGCTTTCCTGGCTAATTTATATTGTATTCACAAGGCACCCACTTTTCAAACCGATGTTTGACTACCTACAGCATGCCAGGGATTGTGCTCTTTATTAATTAGACTATGCATTATTCTGGGAAAAAGGTGTCCCTCATTTCTGAGTTTCCCAAAAGCTCAGCACACAATTCTAGGGACACTGAAGGGTAAGTCCTTGTTACACATAATTATTGTGTCGTTGAAAAGTGAGTAAAATTTTTAGTGGGAAAGTAGATTTTCCATCTAATAGTTGAGGTGCCTGCTGAGTGAAGTCTATTATAAATCCTTCCCAAAGCATTCTTTTGTAAAGCGAAGGCTCCTAGCTTCCCCGTGTAAGTGTCAATTCATAATTTCGTCAATTGTGCCTGTTGCTCATCTTCGCTTTCCGACGCCTCAGGACATCGAAACTCCGGCTGAGGAACCTTCCTACAAAGGGTCGCCCTCATTGTCAAAACTATTCCGCCTGCACTGCGCAGCCTCCGCCCAGGCGTGGGCGGTGATCCCCCACGTGATGACGTACGTGACGTCAGCAGAGGGCGAGGTCGGCAGAGGGGCGGGGCCTCCAAGTACCACTTTCCGGGTCAAAGTAGGTTGCGAGTGGAGGCGGTGGCTGCTGTCCTATAGCGCTGGGAAGATGGCGCCGCCGGTGACGGAGCGGGGGCTGAAGAACGTGGTGTGGCAGAGTGAGTGCGGTGGGGTTAGGTGCTGAGAGGAAAGACTAGAAGGCCACCGCGTCGGGCCTTGTTTTTTCTGTTCCAGCCCAGCAGCCTCTTGGGGAGCCACCACAGCACTTGTTGCTCTGGGACCCGCGTCCCTGTTAAGGACTTCTTCCTGCTTCCCTACCCAGCCCTGTTTCTTGTCAGCATCGGGGATGGGCGGGCGCGACCCGTCTGAGCCTTCTCGCTGGCGTCCGCTCTCGCTCGCCCCACCGAAGCCCCGCGTGGGCGAGTCGCACTGGGCGTGCGCTGGCTTGCGGCTCCTGCGCCCCTGCTCAGCGCTCGCCCGGCTCCGCCAGTCTGAGATGTCTCCCACCGGAACAATCTGGGCTTTGTGTTGCTCTGTCTTGCTTCCTCTCGCACACTTGTGTCCAGAGGCAGCTTATTCGTGTATTGGGGAGGAATTTACTACCATACTTTACAGTGCCCTTTAAAAAAAAAAAAAAACTTCACTGTTAAACAAGTTTCTGTTATCTTATTTCTGGAGAAGCCTACATGCTAAAAAGCTGCATGCTGTGACAGCTCCGTGCGTAGCCAGAGCAAAGCTAACCTTCACCTTTCCCTTACACTCCCTGCTGAAAGATCACACTACTTGTTGGTTACTGATGTTCTGTCATGTCCTCCACGATTTTCATAAAAATTACTACAGAGCTAGGCCTGGCAGATTAGGGACAGAATGAAACCGCCGAACAGGAAGAACCAACATTGTTTGGCATTGCTGTGTTAAAAGTAATTATGGTCTTCTAGTAGTAGAAAAGGAGTAACATCTAATTAGTATTTCTTACTCCAACTTGTTGAACAAAGAACAGAAATGATTTACTTAACACAGTTCAAGGAGTTAAGGAGTTCTCGTGCATAAAATTAAAAATCCAGATTAGTAGCTGGAATAATGGTTATCATATAGCAGACCCTAAAATAGTATAAATGGTTGTATAGTGTTTAAAGAGATGAAAAAATAAAGGGAAACATCGAATTATGTTTTTAAAAATAATCTTAAGGTCAACATTTTGTTTTTCAGGATCACAATAGTTGGCTTTTTTAATGACAGTATGAGCATAGATTTATACATCCACTCCTAAACATTTTGTGTGTAAAGTGTCACTGCTATTGCTAGGCTGACCTTGAACTTGTGATCCTTCAACATTCCCAGTAACTGGGATTATAGGCCACTATCCCCCACCATGGTTTGCAGATGTTTAAAATCATAGTGAAATATAAATACATTGATGTGAAAATGGGCAGCACATTGTGTTGTATAAATAATTTCCAACATAAACATGGTGCTTTACATCACCATTTATGAGGGAAAAAGAGGTTGACAGTAATGCCAGTCTTGATAGCGTGGTAACTAGGCAAGAGGGAGAGTGGATAGATAATAAAGTCCTTCCTTGTGCTGTTAATTTGAGGTAACATCTGTTTGGATGGAATGTAAGATAGAAACTGAATGGAAAGAAAAAGAAGGTTGTAAAATGGTTCTTTGAAACTTTGTGTAAATAGGAACATAACCAAAAGACAAGATGATAGCTAATCAACGTTTATTGATAAAGCATATATATTGAGAAAAGAGAGCCTCTGAGTTCTATTAACAAAATAGGAAAAATCCAAAAGAAATGTAAAAGGAATCTTCTGAGATAACAGAATCATATATTGTTGGGTTGAAGATCCAATACAGTTAGGTGAAGATAGCTAATTTAAGAATCTACCCAGAAAGTGTGGAAAGTAGAGAGAATGCAATTACTGCACTATTACATTTACTCTATGTCAAACACTTCTTTGCATACATTAATATTCATGAGAATTAGTATCTGTTTCACAGATAATTGAAACTGATAAAGCTATTGGCATATTATTCATATAGCCAAAGAGAAGTTAACTCAGTATGACCAAGGACTGATGATTGAATTAAAGCAGTAAAAAGAAATAAAATACTGATAGCATCGCTGAATCTTGAAAACAGTAAGCTAAGTAGTAGGAGCTATAAAAAGACCACATTTTATGACTCCATTTATATGAAATGTTCAGAATGAACAAATTAGAAAAAAAGTAGATTAAGTGGATGCTTATATCTGGAGGGGAGATTGGAGGAGTGGGGTTTGTTTTTTAAGTAATGAAGATATTTTCAGAATGATTTTGATAATATAAAGTATGTATGACTTTGTGAATATAATGGAAACCATTGAATTGTAAGTTTTAAGTGGGTAAATCATATGGTATGCAAATTATATCTTGATAATGCTGTTAAAATAAACTTTAAAAACATCTATTTAATTGAGATCTAGGAATTACACCCAGTTGTTTTTTTGGGGTTTTTTTTGACTACAGAGTTCATGTTTGACTTGTCAGTGGCTTCTCCCTTTAAAGCTTAGTGCAAGGTCTTATTTTATGTTCATCCTAATGTAGTACCTCCGTAACTGAGCCTCAGGGCTCTTGCTTTTTCTAAAACATTCCAGCAAATAGTTGCCAGAATAATTTTTGTATAATAGTATGTGCTGTGATAGGGTGCTTCTTTTGCTTAAAGATCTGCAGAGACCTCTAATTGTCTAAAGTTAATTTCAGGGTTGTTGTTGTGGGGTTTTTTTGGCACCTGGAATTGCCAGGTGCCACCTCACACTTGCCAGGCAGACTCTTGTGCCACTGAGCTGTATCCCCAGTTTACCTTTGAAGATCTGTAATCTGACCCCAATCTGCCTTGTTAGTTTTACCTACTTTCACCTGCATAATCTTGATTTTTCTGTCCCTTCTGTTTACTCTTCTTGAAATCTTTTGACTCCATAGCTTATCATGATGGCCCATTGCTCTGTCTAGATGCTTCACTTTCTCGCTTCTTCACCTATCCCAGTTTTAGCCACCCTTCAAGTCAGCCTAAATGAACTAACACTTTCATAATGGCTTCTCATTTTTACCTACCCTCTAAGGTTTCTGTAGCTTTTTTTTTTTTTAATTTACCCTTCTTGAATGGCACTTGTCACTACTGTCTGTCTTGATAAATTTCTTGAAGGTAGGTACACTGTTGTTTTACAAGGCTTTAAATTCCTGACAGGCCCTTGGGCAGTGGTGGCCACCTATGGTATGTGTGTTATTCTTGTAAGAAAAAAGGTGTTAATGCATGAATTATTTTCCTAAAATAAAACCATGGGTATTCAGGTTTACTTGCAATGGTGGTACTTTGCAATAAGTAAGTGGGTTTTGAGTTGCAGTTTGGGTCACTGCCCTACAGGAATGTGATGGATAACAATGCTTTCTAAAAATAATTGACTCAGTTTTGTAACTTTCTCCTACTTTTTAACTAACCCCATTTGTCCAATATTATTGAATTCTTAGAGTAATACAACAGTAGAAGACAATTTCTCACCTCCTTCAAGTTTAAAGTCAAGTGAGGAGTAATGAAAATTAACAAGTAAAAAAACAAGCATGGTTATTTCAGTCAGTGATAAGAAGGGAAGAGAGGCTACTCTAAATATGTGGATTAGAAAAGGTTTGCCTGAGTAGGTGACATTTGAGTTGTAACCTAGAACTTGAGAAGGATTAGCCTTTAGGGACTGTCTGAACCCCCTCAACACCTTTTGTATTTTTTTAAAATGGACTCACTGTGTAGCCTGGACTGGCCTCAATTCAGGGCAGTCCTTCTGCCTTAGTCTCTCCAGTGCTGATATAGTCATGTGCCACCACACCTGAAGCAAATTACATACAAATTAAAAAGTTCTGGGAATGTACCTTTTTTTTTTTTTAATTAGATTGTACTGGTACATTTTAGCTCTACACAATGGTCACACTCATCATATTTATACCTGTACATGATATACCTTATTTGTTTTTTTCCACCCATTTTCCCCTTCCCAATTACAAAGCTTTGTTTCCATGGAAAACCTCTTTTAAAAAAAAACATTTCAGTGTTTTGAGTGTGAAAAGCAAGATTTGTTTATAAAACTAATTCCCACATTTAAAAATTAATGAAAGTTTCTAGTACATATTTGGCACTTTTTGCTACAGGAGAATGGTTATAAAAATAACTGGTGAAAGATTTTTTAAAATTTTTGATAAAATTTATTTTAAAAACAAACATGGTAAAACAACAGTAATTAGCTATAAAGTGAATTCAATAAACTGGTAACATTTCTGTTCCTCATTCATGTTCTTTTTTTTTTTTTTAAGAGAATAAAACAAAAGAGGACAGATCTAAGCAGATCAGAACAGAACAATGTAAGCAACACAGCACTTCACAAGACAATTGGATATTAACAGTAGCTATCATAATGTCTCTTTCTTTGAAATAGTTGAGCTTAACTTTACACACAATAATATCAAACATAACAAAGTAGAATAAAACCACTTAAGAGAATGGAAGTATTCCAAGGCATTCTGAACCAAATAACCGAAGATGAACAATGGCTGCTGTATTATCTCATTTTCCATAAAAATTTTGTTTTTACTATCATACATATTAAAATCCAGTAAGATACAATGTGATAAAACCAATGGTAATAGAAAAACAAGAGCATGATAGGACTTCAGAGCAAGATGATATTAAGTCAACACTGGCTGCCATATTGTCTTGTCTTAAAAGTAATTATTCATATGATCACATATATTAAGATCAAACAAAACAGAATAAAACCATTCCAACCAATGAATGAAAACATAAGATGTCAAAAGCGGTATAATGGTGAACCATGATTTCCATAAAATCTCCTGTACTCTTACCATTTCTTACACTAGGGAGACTATACGGTATTTATACATGTGAGTTTGATTTATTTCACTTATGAGTATAGATTCAAGATGCATCCATTTATTTATAAATATCTCAATGTGATCATTCTTTATAGCTGAGTAGTACTCCATTGTATAAAAGTACCACAATTTTTTTATCCATTCCTTGGTTGATGGGCACTTAGGTTGTTTCCAAGATCTGGCTATTACAAATTGT
>PVLA01007453.1:0-104814 GCA_004027455.1 Hydrochoerus hydrochaeris | reverse complement strand
CACAAAGGAAGGACGCCCCCCATGGACGCAAAGTCCACAAAGGAAGGACGCCCCCCATCGACGCAAAGTCCACAAAGGAAGGACGCCCCCCATCGACGCAAAGTCCACAAAGGAAGGACGCCCCCCATCGACGCAAAGTCCACAAAGGAAGGACGACCCCCATCGACGCAAAGTCCACAAAGCTTGTCCTTCCTGCAACTCAGATTTCAAGAAATATTTCTTTTAAAAATTATATATAAAGAACATACAATTGCAAACCAAACCAGGCATATAATCTCTTATCTTTAAATCTTTATCTCAAGTAAAGGATATAGTCCAAGCAAATTTCGAAGATTTGTCAGTATGTGGTAATCAGAGCAACATAGCATCTATTTGACTTGTAAGGTCAGTATTAAACACGAATTGCTCACATTGGAAATCCTTCTGAAATGCTGAGAAAAAAAGACTATTATAAAAGTGATACTTGGCTGGGCTGGGGATTTAGCTCAGCGACATAAGCGCCTGCCTTGCAAGCCTGTGGTCGTGAGTTTGATCCCCGGTACCGACCAAAACAAACAAACAAACAAACAAACAAAAAAAAGATACTGTAAAATCCATGTGTATGTCTATTTGATAGAGTGTGAGCCATTTTCATCATTAAGTCCACTATCTGTAAGTTTCAAAAGCCTAATTTTTCACAAATGTTTACCATGTTTTCATTGAGATAAAATAGTACCTTGAAAACAGCAGATATTCAATAAACATTTTGGGGATAAGAGACGAAAGAACAATTAGTGTTGAGACCTATGGATTTTTAAAAATTTTATTGACTATCAGTTGGGAAAAATAAATATGTTATCAGATAACAAACTCAAGTTAGTATAAGTAAAATAAGACATTCATACTTGTACTGTTGTTTATATTTTGTTTTATTCTATTTAGCGTACTTATCAAAATACTTTTATATGTATATCCATACATACATACATGCATACACATGCACACAAACACGCCAAGATATGCATATTTTATTAAATTAGTTTGTCAGAGCTTTTCTGCCAAGGCAAACATATTATTAAATGTGATAATAAGTTAATAATATAAAATATACATTACATGAAAAAATATAATTTTTTGAATACTCAAATTAAAATAGGCAACTTGGTTTTTTTTTCTTTAAATAAAACAAAACCTATATCTCAGGCAATAAAAAAGGTGTCATAAATTTGACTCAAAAAGATGGATATATTTCCTTTGTTAAGCCTGAAAGATGCTTCAAAATTCAATTATGTGTCCATGAGGCTAAAAATTCATCAAAAGTGGTTCCAAGTATAGGGCACATATAGAATTAGTAACTATGTAGATAAATTGAATGACAAGAAATATTATTGAGATATAACATGGCACAGACAGGCAGGGAGTTTCTTTATTTGTTCTTCAGCAACCTTTTATCCATAGTTTCCTTGTAATCACTATGTCTTACCACCTTAGAGAATGAAGTTCTGTATGTTGTGGATTTCAGGGCTTGCAAAGGAAAACAAAATTGCTCAATTAGACTCTTGTGAAAGGCTTCATTTGTCATTGTGAATTACTTTGGTCACTGGCTACTCTAAAGAAGGAAAAAAGGAAAGGAAACATGGGATTTCGCTCTGTGAACAGAACAGGTCACAATAAACTACCCAGATGGGTTCACAGTGTCATATATATTGAGAAAAAAAAGGTAAGGGGGGAAAAAGGAGCTTTGATTGCTGATAACTTAATTAGCTGCCAGTATCAGTTTGGAAGGGCTTTTAAACATGTCCAAAACGTCTACCAAATTTTCAGTGGGAATGACAGCAGATTTTTAAGTATGGATAAAAATGCACCAGTCTTTCTAAAATAAAACTCTGACAGAGTATGATGAATTACCTTATTATAGTGGTTCACATGACAAATGTACTTGATCAGTGTTTCTTCCTGGGAATAGTTGAGCTTATCCAGAGGCAAAAGTTGAAAGGAAATGAGAGCTAAGTAGCAATCTTAAGTGTAATACATCAGCATTTCTATAAAAATGTTCCGGAGAATCTTATCAATTACTGTTTGTGTCAACAGAAAGTGCATTCCCTATCCTCTTGTGATATAAAATTTTTTTGAAGATTTCAGTGACTTTAGAAAAGGTGATCATACATCACAGAGAATTTTTTTTTATTTTTAAGTACTGTTAGTTATCCAGTTTTAAAATGATCCTCAGATATTCTCTCAACATAATTTTTGGATAATAATGTAGTAAGACATAATTAACTATATGCCTAGTATAAAATTTTACTGATTCAAATATTTTTCTGTAAAAATGGCAGTGGACAAATAGTGGGATTAAAAAAACAAATTGTTAATAATATTTATACCGCTGAAGAATAGATACCTTAAAATTTAATTAAAGGTAATAATTTTAATTTATAGATTTTGTTTCTGGATTTGAATATCTTTCTTTCTGTTGGAAAATATGATCAGGCAGTCAAACATATCTCCAATATTGCTGCAGTCATTTTTATGTCCCCTCATAGACACAGTTTGCAAATATGTCTCTTGGATTTCACAATTTTAAATAAACCATGTTATAATGCTAAGATTTTCGGTCATTAATAGAAATTAACAGTAGAAGGTCAGATTTACTTGTGATCATTATCTAGACTTTAGTGATAAGATTGTTTTATTGTTTTCTTCATTTCATGTGACAATAACATTAGCTAGATCATGCTGGCATCATTTTTTTCTTCAAAATTGTATTCTCTGGTTTTACTTTTTCATTGTTAGGTGTTGCAAATATAGTTGGGCATATAACTATGTATTTTCATCATCAACTTGTATATTTCATCATAGATCCCATTTGGATAATAGGAGTTAATTGAGTCAAATGATGAATACTGAACAGATCTGTAATATTCTGCTACATTTTTATCTAAAAATGTGTGTTAAGTCCAGAGGGTACATGGTGTAGGGTGATCTAACTATGACTCTGTCATTACCACCTGGTAAATCCACATGCTCACTAAAGCTTAATTGAGGAAATATTGAGCATATAAACAGTACAAATAATCATGTTTTTGAATATAGAAAAGCATACTCTTCCAAGTATTTCACTGATTATGCTAAAGTATTGTATATTCATGAAGAAGGTGTTATATTTGTAGCTAGATAAGCATGTTGTGGCCTTATTAAAAGCTGAGATGTTTATGACCCATATTTTAAAATAATTGATAGACAATATCATGAATTGTAGAATGATCACTGTTTCATTAAACTTGTATTTTTTATTAAATAAAGACGTACAAACACATATGCAGGCATGTACACAATTGAGGTCAAATGATCACATTCCACGATGCCTTTTTTCAGTGTGAGCCATGATCTATGACTGACAGAAGCTGGTTTGTGCTTCAGAGTGGAATCAGTGACAAACACAATCAAAGGAAGAAAATGGAACCAACATAGGACACTTCCAAAAAGTTCTTTCAGTTGCTCATTTGACTCACCTGAGGAGTTGTTGAAAACTTCATTATAACCTCTAATTAGAACAATTAAAGAGCAAGCCCTTAGTGAGTGTGAGGTAATAGCAACATATTTTATTTATATTTTCAGAGGTTTTTAGTTGGTTAAGACACAGTCAAGTTATAGGGTCTCTGCAATAAAGTAATAATTGTCATGGCTTGATTTCTTAAACTTCTCCTTTCTCTCACATCATCATTTTTCAGAGTTGGCATCTTAGGATTTGAGAATATTCACACACCTATAACCATGAATTAATAAATGAAAGGAACACATAGGACCTAGCACAAACACTGATTAAGATTTTCTTTGTTTTTAATTTTATGGGTACATGATTGTTGCACCGCAAGTTTATATTCATCTTGAGGTGTAGATACATTGAAAAATCACAGTTTATTGCTTTTGTTTTAATTCAGTTCCTTTCCCACCCATTCGTTCCATCTCTAAATTCTCTTTCCCCATTTTCATTATTTTTGTTTCTATTATTCTTAGCTCATATTCCAGACATACAATGTTTATAATCGCTGTGGCTGTTGGCCTTATCTTAATTCTTACCTCCCCTGCCCCTCACTCTCAGTCCTCACTCTCCCAGATCCCTTCCCATTGGGAGCAATCTATCCCCTTGTCTCCTACTCAAGCTTTGCTTTGATCTTTCTTTTTGCTTTGGCTTACATAAGTCAGTGTTAGCATACGGCATTCAAGCTTGTGTGTCTGATTCATTTCACTCAACATTCTATTTTGTGAATTTTCCTACAAATGTCTCTAATTTATCCCTCTTGAAATGTTTAGGTATTTTTTTTTATATTTAGTAAGTGTTATGTTGTAAGCCTACAAAATTTTTAAGTGTGTGTCAGTCAGTGAAAGGAATATCCGAGAGATAATTAGAAAGAGTAAATTTTGGGAACATTAGGTATCTAGTGACTGATTTTTCATATTATTACAAGTCATATGTTAATCAAACAGCAATTAATAATTGATCATTAGGATGTTCCTTTCAATTTTTAAAAAACTTTTTGGGTATTTTATGTTTGCAAATTCATTTTTTCTCTTTAGAAGTTCGTTTTTCTATGTCATGTGCATAATGCTTATATTCTCTTCACAGTGAGCTGTGCAATATTATTTATACTTTAGTTGATTAAAAGTTAAATTTTATTGTAATACTTACTGAATTTCTAGCATTAGTGCCTAGCTGTGCAGCAGAGCAAGTCATCCCTCTTGCACCTGCCCCTCATCATCGCTGTTTGGTACCTCTTATCTTAAATGTCTGCTATTGAAAATTCAGAGAGAAGAGCAGCACTTACTAGTGAACAGGTAGTGTTGGACTTCAGTGTTTCTCTCGCTTTCTGCTGTCTGCTTTGTTCTGCTTAATTTAGCTGCTCTCTAGTTTGTAACTCTCAAAGTCAGTGGAAAGTCAAATTCAGAGAACATCTAAATAACCTAAACGAGTTTGACCAGCCCCACTGATGTGAGTAAGTCTGACATCTATTTAGAATGTGTGAGTAGGACTGTGCTACGCAACACTAACTTTCGATCGTTTTCAATAACAGGTCAAAACTCAGCAGCTCATGTGTTAAAATATGACATAAACGTTGCACAAATTTAAAAAGAATTATTTTCAAAGATTGTATTTTAATTCGACAAAAAATTGTGCTCATGCCTAATCCATAGTCCCTTTGGAATGATTTTTTTATTTATGTTAACTATATTTTTGCTAATGAATACTTCATGAAAGTTGAAATACGGGCATAATTGTTTCAATTATCAAACTATAATTCAGATACTTATTAAAACAAAACTTACAGTAGAGTCAAATACTAAAAATATATTCATAAAACAGACTAAGCTTCAATGTTATACACATATTTTTTTTTAAATTTGAAGCATTTTGTCACATAACAATTTATCCAAAACAAAGTTTGTAAATATAAAACACATTAATGATCCTAGTAAGATAAATGTGTATCTTTAAATAAGTGGACTGTTTTCTAATCATATGTGTGAATCACACTACATGTGAATCAGGAATAGTTATAAAGTTATTTATGTCTGTTAAAAATATTCATGTTTACTTATTTTTAAATAGCAATATGAATAATTTTGATGAAGAATTCTTCATATTCAAGCATTATTTCATTTTTGATGTTTTTTTATTTTGTAAGTCTAGCTCCTCTGTTAGACAACAATCTTCTACAATAGGATCATTGTCAACATTTTATCCTTTGTACCTCTTAACCTACCCAGGGTGGTTAGATGAGTGATTGAAAGAAATAAAAATTAGTCTTATACTTTAGCAATATTATAGTTACAGATTTGTACATATTACATATGTCTCATTATCTCAAAATATGTATTAAAGAAAGTTAAGTATATCCTTATTTCCAGGCAATTTAACCAATTTAAATTTAACCCAACATCCAAGTATCCAATTATAAGTAAAATTTTCTAGCTTTCTTCAAAAGTGCTGTTGATATTTACCTGAGTTCTAAGAATTACAGATACCTACTGAATTTGCAGTAGATATACATTTCAGTTACTATCACACAATAGAATGTTTCATTATGAAATAAGTATTTTTTTCTCACATTTCCCAACATTTCTCATTAGGAGAGATACTTGGAAACGGTCTAATCCAACTTTATTCACTATATAGATCAGGAATAAAGTGAAGTACAAATAGATGGAATATTAATTTTGTCCACATGACTTTCAAAAGTAAGTTACTATGAGGTTATATCGATCTTTATGTTATAAGTTTCTGCCATTGATTAAATGTTATTTCACCTGATAATCGCTATCATGAGTTGGTAAATTACAAGCATTCAGCGAAACAGAGATGACCATAGAGTTTGTTGATTTTTAGCTTATATATAACATGTTTTACTGTCTATTCTAAGAAGGGGAAGAGTGTTTTGTTGTGCATAAGCAACTTTGTTAGGAAGCCTTGCACAAGTGAAGATACTTCAGAAAGATAAACCAACTTTCAATTTCTAGTTATTTGGAAGTGGAATTTGGACTGAGTGAAAACTTCAGTGGGAGAGAAAAGGAAGAGCTTTGGAATAGAAGAAAAATTAAAATAAGAAATGATTTATCCTAGGAAACATATATTTTCTGATGATATATGTCTAGTAGAAAGAAATGCACAATGAAAAACTCCTTTCTTTTGCTTTTGACTTCTTAAGAGATGAGTTAAATCCAGTAGTTGTGATTTGGGGAGATTTTAATACCTGAATACAAAATAGGAAAAGATTTGCTAATAAGAATGAAATGATTCTCTGGAAATACAGAGATCTTATAAAGGTATTTGTGTGTGTGTGTGTGTGTGTGTGTGTGTGCGTGTTTTCACATTTAGTAGAAAGAGCAAGCTGCAGATTAATATCCAAAACAATGACAAATCATTTTTATTTAAATATTAAGTATGCATATATATGACACAAAAGTACTGTGAATATATTAAGCTTATTGTAATTGATGGTCTCATCGTTTCTCTTGAAAAAGAGAAAAATGAAGGGTGATATTCAAAGTAAAGTCAAACATCTAACTAAAAAATCAAGAGGTTTATGATCCTAAGCAAATCACTCTTCAGAACTTTATTGTTTCTTAAAATGTAAGGGCTGGATTAGAACATATCACACCCATGCCAATAATAAACACACCTAAACACACTATGCACTGATGCAGGGTAACTACTGGGGTTTTATGAGGCCAATAATACACTTTCTTTAGTGACTGCATTTCAAAAAAGAAGAAAAAAATGGGTATAGGTAAAATAAATGACATTTTTAACAGATTCAAGTTATATTAATTATTTAACTCTTTATATTATATCTGAGGTCTATAATATAAATTCAATTGTGATTTTCATCAAGAAAGCCAATGCCAGGCTATAGTGTATTAAAAATTATTGTTTTGCAATTCCGTATTTTACTGAATACCATGTTTTGTGTGACAATAATAAATAGAGACATCTTAAATGAATCAAAATCTACCTACAAATAATCTTATGATTTCAGACAATAGTCCTGAAAATAGTTTAGACATTCAGGTAATAGTAACATTAAAATACTTTACACATGTAATGAAGCACTCCAAAAATATTATTAGTTAAATTATTATGGAACAATATGAAAATCTTATTGCACTAAAATCTATCAGTGCCAATCTCCCTTTAATTATGGTAATCATTTAGAATATGTCCTCTCCCAAGAATTTAGGACATTCTACAAATAATATACGAAAAAAAGCAATCTGGGCTCACTGCCCAGATTATCTCTAATATGTGTAATGGAGCAAAGAAGAAAATAAATACTTATAAGCACATCTGACTCCAGTAACGAGAAAAATGAAATAGTAATTGGTCAACACCATGGCAGAAAATAATTATAGACTGATCTTGAATCTGTTTTGTAAAGACCTATGTGAATCCAAGAATCTTTTTGTTTCCTTCTTTACAATTCTGCAGAAGTCCCTTTGAGATAAATATAAAGGAAACTACCTGCACTTACACCTTTTTATATGTAAGAGACATCCAACTTCAAGAAACTGAAATTTATCTAAATTTTGAAAATCTACCTTGAACATGTTAATTGGAAAATCAGCATACTCCAATTAGAGATTCTACCTCTCTAAAAAGACATTATGCAAAGTGAATTATTTTTTTTATTGGTAAATAGCAACCTAGAATTGTTTGTAGTTAAAAAAATTGCTTCTTAATGTCCTATTGATGTGGTATCCAGTTTATTGAACCACAAAAGTTTTTTCCCAGATTTAATTTTTAACAGTTTTAGTGAAATTTTGGTTTTTGAGCTTTATCTAGCAAAACTGCAATAACCTACCAAACAAAGCTATGCTTTCTGTGTATCCAATATTCAGCTCTTTTGGATTTTATTAGACAGTCGTGTATTAGTGTTTGTTTTTCTATGTGATTAGCTCAATTATACTTTTGTCTGTTCATTCTATAAAATCATATTTAGTGTCTTCTACATATATAATACTGTTAGCTGTTTTAGTTAGAAAGTTCAATATTATTTCTGAATGCAAAACACTCAATAAGTAATTTTAGCAACTGAAGTATACCAAAATTCTTAGAATTCTTTGATTCCTGGTATCACCAAAAAATAAGTTAAAGTAAACACACACACAAACAGACACACTCACACACACAGCAATCACTTATAGGAAGGGGTCAGTTTGGGTTTTATATTTGGGTTTCTTATGTTCAGAGGTGAATGATCCCTAAATTATAATGTCTTCTAAGTCATAATAATCTCTAAAAAGATGGCAGCAGTTTAATTATCTCACTTTTCTTAGTTTCCTAATAATAGTGTTATCTTAGACCTATAATTGTGCTTCTGATTTACAGACATCATAATCAATTAAACATTGCATTACTGCTGAGCCTGATGCTAAATATACCCACACTGTAAATTTTTTTTCAGGGAAGCAATTGTGTAGAGTGTGGTTATTGTGTGACAATGGAACAATATGTTTACAGTACGATGTTTCTAAAGTCCTCTGGGAACGAATACAATCTCACCAAACATTTGTTGACATTTTTTCTTTGATTCATTGTCTGTTGGTGACAGAAAAGACAAAAATAGCTATCTTCAACTCGATAAAAATATATGTGCTACCAAAGCACCTGGGAAGGCTGTTTTGCCTATGTAGTTTGGGAAACAACTTAAACCATTTTATTTTATCTTGACTATTAAGGTATCTAAGGTGCAAAGGAAAAGAGAGGTTGGAATGAGAATTGTGATCATCGTCTCCCCTATCTTATTTTGTCCACTGCAAACGATGAAACAATATCCCTTTGAAACTAACGGCATGCTTTCTTTCTTTCTTTTTAGGTAAGCACATTAATCCTTCCCATAAAATCAGACTGCATCAAGGTAAAACAAGAAAAAAAGGGGTATATTTACATTTTCTCAGCTATGCTTAATACAAAAATATTTACTATTAAAGCAATTTTTAAATCTATTCTACCAGAATAATTTTATATACAAACTTATTATCATTATGAATATTAATGTTTTATAGCACATACTTAATTTAAAAATACACTGAACTAGTCTTTGAGTACTAGAAAATATTTCTTATGCATGTTATTCTGAAGGATTTATTAGTTCATAAACACCATACCTACAATGAAGAAAATGAGTACTATTAACTGATACTTATTCTGAAAATTAGTTATCAACATATATGGAATGAACTTATTTGGTAAGCGAATTAAACATTTTATTGGGAGAGATTAGTCTGTAGAATTCATAATATCCTTTTCTTTATAATTAATCATATTACAGTAAAATACACAACATTGGTGTTTATAAATGACAGAAAAGGCCAAATTTAATCATAGTTATGAGTTCTAACACTTTCTAGAAATATATGTAAACCTATTCCTGTATGCATGTATTCTAAGAAATACTTGTTCTATTTCTAAAGTCTAGTGATGCTTGTAGTTTCTTTATGTTTATCTTATTTTCTTGACTTTAAGTGACAGCCCAGAAGAATTAAGTTTGTAACAATATATTCCACCATACCTTGTGCAACACTGCAGACATTTTTAAGGATGCATAATCGAAATTATTGATTAGCTCCTTTTGGAAAAAGGCAACAAATTGGTGCAACCTGAGTGGTTTGAGTACTCATGAAGTCCTTACTGTGCTAGGAAGGGAGGTGGAAACTCATTATCTCAAAAGCAAATCACTTTTAATGAGGAAATGAGCCATTATCATTCATTTATAAGAGTTTGAAAGTAAATAACATTTTAATTATTATAGCAAGGCTGTTGTATTTTTCCCAATGAATATTTGAACCTTCTCCTTAGTAAGCAGAGAAGATACATTTCATTTTATAATAACTGTGCTGAAA
Organism: Hydrochoerus hydrochaeris; assembly: GCA_004027455.1. Taxonomy (NCBI): domain Eukaryota; kingdom Metazoa; phylum Chordata; class Mammalia; order Rodentia; family Hydrochaeridae; genus Hydrochoerus; species Hydrochoerus hydrochaeris. The sequence goes on along the minus strand of PVLA01007453.1, from coordinate 94,437 downwards.
AATATGATTTTTAAAAATGCGATCATTTGATTCTGACTTTGAGTTAAAAATAAATGAGAATATGAGTTAGTCAATTCTCTCTGGCTGAGGATTGAAGAAAGAATGGTTTTTTGGCCTCTGCTTCCTGCTCTTTCCTATGTCTGTTTATCTTTCATTAACATGAACTATTGGAACTCTAGTGAAATACTTTGTGTTTTAGTTAGAAGCTAATATTTAATACATTTTATTCAACTCTCTTCCCTTAACATAAACAAATACTTATAAATTATGAGATACTCCATAAATATTTTGCATTTTGGTGTTTCTTTGGAAAGGTTTAACAATATTGTCTTGAGTCAGTTTTGTAAATGTTTTAAATTATATACTTAATTTATAAAAGTTATTTTGTTTCTTATCAAAATGTGTCTTTAGTGAAAAGTTCAAAATTTTTGTGAATGCATCCTATGTTTATAATGAAATTAAAATATAATTTTCAAAAATCATCCAAAAAGTACTCTGGGATCTTAAAACATAATAGTTTTAACTTGTGTTCCATATTTTAAATTCAAGTGAAGAAAAAATATTTTCATATTCTTAAATACAAGTGAATAAAAAATATTAAACATAAAATATTTGTTTTTTAACATTTACTGACAAATATTTTAATTTTCCATTAGTTTAGTAATCTGTTTAAATACAATAAAAATGTAATTTAATATTCTTTTGATGATTATAAATCATGAATCAGGATCCATTGTATTACCATGAAAGCAACAACTGTATATATAACTGCTTTTACCAAGAAAAACTAAAAGGTAAATGAAAACAAAAAAATTGCAACAAAACCAAATTATCTTTAACTGTTCTACTTATCAGTTTATTATCACTTGTTATTTAACCCCAATCAAGCTGTAGAAAACACCTCTTTAATATTAATTGTTATTTGGGTTGTAACTATTTGATGAATTACTTAATGTAAGCATTCTGATCCTTGTGATACATGTTTCTCATCCATTTGAAACTATTCTTTGAATGAACATCCAACAATTACATTACAAATCTAAGATTGATAGTTATTTGATTTTGCAACATCTGTTGTTATGTGATGTACTCCAAGCAGATGCTCTTCCTTGAAATTCAGCACACTATTTGATTTACTCTCATGACATGTAACCTTAGCAGATGAACACTATTGCTATTTAAGTGCAGGAATTAGAATTAACAGTTGTATGTGTCTTTGTTCAAACAAATGTCTCTAGACTGGGTCAAACATCATTAACTTTTATAAGGATGACAATGGGAAAAGTCTTTGCATCACTTTCTTCATAAACTGAAAGAGTTCTTTCATGTTTCAGGGCATCTAGAGTCATATTTTTCCAATTAGCAGCTCTTTATTTTAATGCTCTTGGAGAATTAGTGAAAACACGACAATATACATTATCAGAATGATGTTCTTTCCTATGTTTGTCATTGTATTTCAAACCTGTCACATTATACAAAGAGTTGTAATGAGAAAAATACCCAGAGAAATACACCAGTGTTTGATTCTCTACTCACCTTTTGTAATATGCTTCAACACAATAAAGGCCAACATAATTGTAACTGAAAGCATTGTTTTATGGTTTATATGGAAACATACAGGGATTTAGGAAAAATGCAAGAGGGATCACACTGACTAAAGAATTCTAATCAAATGTTTTCTGGTCAGAAAAAATATAAATGAAAACTAAGTGAAAATTGCTTTATATCCTAATAGGCACTAAGTTTGTTGTAATTGTAAAAAGATCTTGATGTCCTGTATTAAAATAAGTAATCTGATTCAATTTTTCTAAAGGAATCTTTCCTTGTTCAGTGTTAACAATCCAGTGATATCTTGTGACCTTTTCTATGCAAATGTGAACAATTTGAGGCTTTCGCATTCTCTCATGCATTGGTTCTTAAAGGAACATTCTTAATCATTTTTATAATTTCAATTTTATTTTAACCTCCATTATCTATAATATCTTCCTTGAAGCTTGAAATTAACTTTTCTTTCTTTAACATTTTCCCCTTAATTTTGGTAAACAATACTTTTAATTTTCCACTAAATTTCTAAGGAGTTTCATCCTGCATAGTTGACTAATTCAGTACGATAAAGTATATCTTTATTATATAATTCTGTTAACCACATTCACTGCAATTGACTTATATAACTCTCTCTTGTAGCAAAACCACTCAAAGAGGTACAGTAATGGGTTTTTTTGCATATTGAGGCAAAAAAATAATGTTATAATAGTAGAATTTACACTTTTAGAGATAACTTTGCAACAAAGACATTTGTGCGATTTCACCTATTTTGCTTCTGTCTCAGTTCCTTTTTGATCAGCAGATAGACATGTATTATGGGAAAGATCTAGAAATCTAAACTGTGAGTTTAGTCTATTCTGCTGACACGCGAAGCAATAAAGGTAACCGATTCCATTTAGGTTATAATTTGAAAGAGAGAAAATGAGGTCAGTTAACAAAATCCACATTATCTTTTGAATTCTCGTTTTCCACCTAAGTGTTCCTTTGGGACAGGCTGAGTGTGTCACCCTTTCTTAAAGTAAAATGTATTGTATAAGTTGCTGCAAAGACAATGCCTAACTGCTTATACGAAAGTAAAACAAAGCAACTTACCCTTTGTTTGTGTTCCTGTTACTATAAAATGGTGGCAGTTTCAAGTTTTAGATGATACAAACTTGTCATGCTCATTATGGAAAATAAATCAAATTTAATTATAATATCAAGTGCTTTAAAATTTCCAATGGGTTGTTTCTGTTCATTCAGAACAAACTATGATGATATTCCTGATTATGACAGTTTCCATGCCATATCTATGGCATGTGTGAGGCTGTTATATGAATAAGCAATTATTGGTCAAATCTGACTAATTACATTGACAATTCCTTGAATTTCTCTACTGTGTTCTATTTTTTTGAGGGGGAGATCCAATTACTTTGTGTGGTACTGGAACATTTTTAAGAAATAATGAGTAATTCTGTTATTGCTATTGATGTACTCATTTGTTAACTTGTCTTACAAAGAAAAGATTTTTATTGGTTCTATGCAAAATTTTATGCAGCAAAACATTATAAAAGTCCTCTATTTATTAAAAAGTATCTGTCATAAGTCCATTATTAATTAAGTCAAGGTAATGTGGTAAGTTAAGCTAGTCAAATTAATGTGGTAGGTTGATAGGTAGGTAAAGAAATAAAAATCGTGAGTTTTAAAAGTATTTTTTATTAATCTCAAAATGCTAGAACTCACTTTATTTTAAAAATACAACTATTGCTATCATATATTATTATTCATAATGAACAATATATTTTTATTCCCTTCCAGAATCATTGCCTTGCTTTTTAATTATACATGGGACATACTATGAAACTTGCTCTCAAAAATGTCATGATCTCTTTGTCTGCCTTTTATGTGTAAATGATAGAGGAAACAGGGAAAAAGTGAACATGTAAAAGGCATTTCTAGTTAAGGAAACATAATTTGTTTAAAAATTGTACTTTCAAAATTGCTTATCTTTTAGCTATCTCTTTTAGTAGTTTGACTCTGGCAAATAAGTCTGTAAATTAATAAATTATGTCTACAGTATTTGTTTAATGCCACCTGTACTTTGTACTTTACACAAATCCATTTTCTCCATCATATCTCAAAGTTATGTCATAGAATGCCTCTTTTCTATTATTTCGTTGAGGTGTTTTCACATTATTACCCATGAATAATACTCTAAAATATATTAGTATATAGACAACTGTTGTGCTTTGTTAGTCTAAGTAAGTTCAAAAGAATGAGTTTAGAATTCTCTTATAAGGTCACAACCATTGGCATTTAACTAGTCTCTTTCTTCAAGAAAAAAAATTATGATCATATGTTCAATTTTTCAAATATGTACATGAAAATTTCCCATATAATATTGTAATTCAAACATTATAATCCCATGTCCCATCCTTCTTATGGTTCAGGAAGTTTATTATTATAATCCCATTGAAACATTATTGGAATCCTGGTGAGTTAATTCCAATCTACCACCTTTGGTGCAGTGAGAATAAAGACGCTAAGACATATTCATAATCATAAGCAGCCAAGGGATCCTGAGTATGGTCCAGGTGAGGATTCACAAAACAAAGGCCATGATCCAAGGCCTCACCCAGAATTTATTATGTGGTGAAGAAGGGAGTGGCTTGAGGATGAGTGACATTGAGAATGGCAGGAATTGTGTGAGACATATGAGCTGAGTTGGTCAGGTAGTAAGAAAGCACTTCTGCAAAGTGCAGGAAGAAGGATATACAGAAAGCCCAATCTGCATAACTCAATTGGGTTAGCATTTGAGTGATTTAGGGGGCTGTGGCTTCAGTGTCTGATATATAAACTTACGTGCACTGGTAAGTCATAGCCTCTTACTTTGAAGCTCAAACCCAGTTGACATTCCTGGAGCTATGTGGCTCTGCCATCCAGCTGTGCTCAATTCTTTATAGGGAACATGATATGAGGAAACAGGAAAATGTCAGCTGGCTTCAAGAATTTATATAATGTCATCTATTTTGATATAGATACTGTATTTGCATTGTTTCCCTGAATTTTGCAATATTTATTAAATAGGTTAAATCAGTCTTCGCTGTGAAGATTTTACTCTCTGAATATTTTCATAGATTCATCTTCCATTGGAAATATATCAACCATTAGCTTGGATCAAACAAGAAAACATGAGGCAAATTAGTATAATATTAAATGTTCCTTAAAGGAATATATTAGTTAAAACAGAATGATATTAGGTAAATTTGAATGAGAAATTTTTGTACATACATCTAATGAATACATGCTATGAGTGTTTTAAAAATTAACCAATTTGATTTCTAAATCATTATTGAATGAAATGTTGATAGCACTATTTTTCATTGTAGAAGGTTTTCAGTATAGGTTATTAGTAGCTTTGATAATAAAGTTGACATGGCATCTTCAGTTTCCAGTAGTAAGTTTTGCTATTCTATTAAAATTCAATGTGGTATGAAGTAACTTATCAAAAAAAAATTTAAACTATTACTACCAACATACATGATACACTGTCCTTTACAACCTCATGAGGCAATTTAGTAATCTAATTTTCTTAATTAATCAATTGTCACCCAGCAAAACATAAATGAAAATTATGGTTTAGAATGAGTCATTGTAAATTCATTTTCACACAAAATATCCGGAAAACTAAAACAAAATGAATACTTCAGGATAGGTGTCTGCATGATTGATTTTAATTTCTTCCTAGCACTGAGTGCAACACAGTTACACATTTTTACTATTTCCCTGTTGTTTTTAGGCAGATACAATGCATAATTCTACTCAACTTCTTGAATAGGCAAGTTTTTCTTCCTAGCAGGCCTATATAAACATACGTGTCATCTTTCTGGATCTTTATATATAATTTGCATGTTATACTTGGTGCTATCGTCTACTTATAGCTATATAATTTTAGTGTCATCTACATTTAAGTGCAATGATTTGGGGCTTTCTTTTATGTTTGCAACTTTGTTTTCTGAAACAAAGCATGGTTTAGGATTTAATACCTGCAAATCCATCATTCTTTACACTTTACACTTTTTACATTTGTAAACATTTCTTTTTTGCAAATGACTAGTTTCAAAATAACATTAATTAAAAACACAAAAGTTAGAAAAATGGATTTTTAAAGTTCTTTAATCATTATTTAAATCACAATGGGGATTTAAAATAACCAATATTTCTCTGAAAATTTAAAACCCTGTAGCTGATTTACATATTCAATGAGTTTATAGAATTCATTCATATTTGATAAGTGAAGCAATCATGAAAGAGATTTGAAGAGATTTATGGAGCGTCACTCTAAAAATAAGAAGAGTCAAAAAGAGTAGCAAAATGCCATGTTTTCCTTTCTTTTTTTCTTTTCTTTCTTTCTTTCTTTCTTTCTTTCTTTCTTTCTTTCTTTCTTTTTTGAATTTTCATTAAATATGGGAAAAGAAACAGGCTCTACAGAAAGTTTATGCCAAGTAAAAGTAGAAAAAGAAGTACACCCTACATGAGCATGAGACTTTTTGTACTTTTGTGCAGTAATAATAGAAGCTGGAAATGATTACTGCGCTGGACTACTCTTTCTGATGGAATTCTGAGCCTTTCCTCAGAAATGTGAATCGAGAGGGGGAGAAACTAATGTTTGTGCTGGAAAATGATCTTCACAGTGCTCTGAGTGAATGTTTCTGAGCCTTGAAAATAATTTTCCTTTGTTAAAGATATTATTTCTTTATGTCTTCCTTGTACTTTTGCAGATTTTTTGGTTTATCGTATTAATTGCTTCTTACTTCACTATTCTCTGTTCATTCATTCAGAATTTACTATCGCTTCTGAGAGTGGAATCTATCTCTGCTTTTCTGTCTTCCTTTGCTTCAGTTCACTCTCCTTTCTTACCTGGTTATGTATTAATTTAAATAAGAATACATAAATAATTTTTGAAAAGATTTCAGAAAATAGTTCTGTTCTTCACTGATACTAATTGTTCTATATTTGAGCTGTATTTGAAGCCAGTTGGTACCATATTTGTAGAAATGTTTATGCTGTTTATGTACAAAGGAGGTACAAGGAAAATGATACTTTATAGCTATTCCTTCATATCATTGAGGTAGATAAGCTTTGAAGCTTAATATTGACTCAAAATGTATCAAATTTAAATCTTTATATTTCTTTTATAATTGTTATTTTTAGAATTCTCAATAAGCCTGGACAATGTTATTCAGAGAATCAACATTTTAGATCATATATATTTACAGTCATTGGATCTCATTCTTTTGCTTCTCTGTTGTTTACCAAGAAACCAAAGAAGTTCATGAGTTTGCTATTTACACAGGAATAATGAACAAAGACTGTCCTAAATTCTAAAATAGGAGGGGGCAAGTGTCAAGATACCAAAATTAAAAGAATGCAAGTTGAGGAAGGCTCAAGGGATCGTCCCTGAAAACCAAACATCAGGGATACTTGGGGAAGAAGAAGAAAAGTAAAAGGGTACAGAGAGCCCATATATCTCTACAAGGTAGTATAAGAAATCAAAGAACCAATGTGCAATGTTAAAACATAGGTTAGCATGAAGTAGTACAATATGATTTGTAGTCTGCTTATCCCAGAGAAGCAAGGGAAACACAGAGAAGAGTAATAAATAAGCATCTCTTCTAAGAAGATCTTCACACATTCATTACACTAAATTCTCATTTGCATTCATACATCCCACACACGCTGTAAGTTACTTGAGTAGGAGAGACCAGCATAGGTGTAAGGACAGATTTGCATGTTTCTTGATTTATTTCTCACACTAGAATCAGAGCACCTCAGAAATAAAAAAAAAACATTGTATAATAAATGATCAGACATATTTTCATTTCAAATTCAATTATACAGGAACAGAAACAGCCTCATAGTGGGAATTTGATTTAGATCTGTCTAGATGTGATTCTGAGATTCATCACTTGTGCCTGAGCTAGGGCAAAATACAAGAGTTACGTGTTTCTTTCCTTTGTCTATAAAAAAGTTGAGTCAAAAATAACAGGGTGATTTGAAGATGAAAATACAACTGTATAAACAATACTTTATGGGGCTGGGGATTTAGCTCAGTGGCATAAGTGCCTGCCTGGCAAGTGGGAGGTTGTGAGTTCGAACCCTGGAACTAAAATAATAATAATAATAATAATAATAATAATAATACCTTAATTTTATAAAGCAATAAATAAAATAGAAATTCAAAATGTTTAGTTGTACATTAACTCACACACACTAACTCATGTAAATATACACACACACATTTTCCTTGGACTCCTTTTCTATGATACAACTGAATGCTCACTTACCCAAAATGTCCTATAGCTTCAGCAACAGCTGTCCTTAGTAAGGAATATAATCTAACAATTGAAGTAAGTCTCCGTTAAATTTATAAGAAATTCATTGTATTCTCTTTGTTGTTGTTTTTGTTGTTGTTGTTGAACAGGAAATATTTGAGCATAGCAAATCTATTGGGTCTTTCATGGGAAAACTATTACTACAGACAGGAATGGTAGAAGATACAAATAAAATTTTGTTGATCATTTGTAAATAAAAAATGAGCAGTTCTGCATACCTTAGTTCAAACAAAAAAAAATCAAAATGACTACTTTTTTCAAATCAGATATAAATTTGATATATTGAGTGATATTATTTGAGGAGGCTATTAATTCATGAATACTGAGATGTAGATACATATTCAGATTGTGAAGAAATCAGAAAATATTATAAAGGTCATTCACAGGAAATTATCTACATGTAACTATATTTTCTTTGTGAGTAACAACACCCAAGATAAATTGACTTGTGTTTGGTGGGATTCATGGTGCTTCTCAAAAAAGACAGTTTTTTGCTAATTTAGTTTTTGTAGTTTCCCTGCTTTACAACTTAGCAGTTTCTATTCTGATGCATATTATTTCACTTAATCCATTTAATTTCTGCAATTTTTTTTCTAGTTACTTAGGATAAAATCTCACATCACTGATTGGAAACTTTCTTGTCTACTTTAAATACAAAAAGTATGATTTCCCACTTGAATTCTTTTTAGTGACACCACATAATTGTAATGTATTGTTTTTCATTCAATTATTTAAATATACTTTTGGTATCCAATATTTGGTAAACATGAATGAAACATTTTAACATTAATTCCTAATTTGGTTTTTTATTCTTCAAATAATACATTTTACATGACTTGAAACCTTTTATAGTATTCAAGAATCTCTGTTTGTCCTAGCATATGTTCTACATCACTAAATATTTTATGAGTACTAGGAAAGAATGTGTAATCTGTTTTTGTTGAATAGGATGTTCCAAAAAAATCAATTGAGTTAATTTGGTTGAAAGAGTGGTTCAAATCTACTTTCTTTCTGATGACATGACAAGTTAATTAATTCTAAATAGTTATTTTTAAATTACAGGCAAAAGTTATTAATTTGTCTCTCCCTCTTCATAATTCTACCAGTTTCTGGCTCATGTGTTTGAACACATTGTACTATAAGCAAAACAAATTATTTGCTTCTAGTGCACAATCAGATTAATTGTTAAGAAAGTATATTTTTTACTCCTGATAATATTTATTACTCACAAATCTACTTTGCCTGATAGTAATACAAGCTATTCAAGATTATGTCTTTCTCTTTAAGTAAAGTTTTACATTTTAGATTAATGGAAAAAATTCAGATAATAAAGAAAGTTCTCATCTACTCATAACTAATATCATGTGAAATTTATTTATTTGATATCCCTAGATTCTTTAGTTTTATTATGGTAGTAAAATATGTCTTATTTTATTATTTTATTTTTATTTGTGTCTGTATATTCAAAGTAGGTAGCGATACATAATATTATATGGGTTTAAGTCCAACAGATAACCTTTGTCTTTTAAATAGGAGTAAGTTTTACCTTTCGATCATTCTTTTTAAATGAGTTTATTGAATTAGCTATCATCTTCTTATTTGCTTTCTATTAATTTGCTTCTTGCCCAGATTTTCCTCCTCTCTGATTTTTTTAAATGTTGATGTTTTTATGATCCCTCTTTTATTTTTATTTATAGGTCAACATCAATACTGCATTTCAATTATTAAACTAGTTGTTGCAGCATTTACAGTTTACATCTTTAACTTACCACACTGTACTTTTGAATGACATTACAGCTATTCCAAAAGAGAAAATGAATCTTATAGTTGTAGATTTCTATTTGTCCCCTCAACATTTGTGTTATTATTGCCATAAATTTACTTCACATATTTATTAAGTTCATACTGTACCGTTATTTTTGTTCAGAAACAATTTTCTCTCAGGTATTCTGTGTTGAGAACTGTAATCCCCTTGGGAGTTTGCCAGCTATAACCTGTGATTTCCATCCCTGTGGTAGAATTGGAAATTCTCTCAGTACAGCAAAATAGACTATTTTAAGGCTGACTTCATTTGTCATCAATCATTTTGGGTTTCACTGTCCTTTATTCCCCAAGACACGATGTTTAAAAAGGTGATATTTCATATATTTTTTCACTGGAAAGCTAAATCTGATACCTTTTCTTACTTTGTGGCCTTTTAAAATGAATTAAGAGTAAGTCTCTATGTAAATACTGCTTCTTTTCAAATGTTATATAAACTCTGTAACCTCATTGGAAGATATTAAACTTGTGAATGGGTGCACAGACATATACACAAAGTCAATTTTTTACCTCAAATCCCAGCCTCTTTACACTAGCAGTTATGAAATTAATTTAAAACAAAATACATAATTCTATCTAGCAGTGAGATATCATAAAAGAACACTGGACTTGAAACCTGATAACTTGGATTAAAATCCAGGCATAAAACACATAGCCTATGTGAGATACATTTTTCATATGAAAACTGAATTTTTAATCCCAAATAAATCAAGGATTATATTGAAAACCAAGTCACAGAATACAGCATATGGCTCATACTAAGTCCTTCAAGATATTTGCTTCATTCTTTATTAAAATGAGTTTGATTCCAAGTCAATATATATAAACTTCAATGTTCAATATGTTCAAGATTTCAACATCTATTATAACTTAGCCTTTTGTAAAAATATACTATTAGTTGCATCTTACAGCTAAGGAAAGTAAGTCTCCATAAAAATAGAAAATTACAGTTTGATTTAAAACTACAGAACTTGAATTTACTTCAGTTTTGGCCCATACATTTCCTGTATGTTTTAAGCTTCTTTCCCATAAAATAATTTCTAAGAATATTTCATTTTTGGAGATACCCATCAATTATCAGAACTTGGAAACCCACTACACTGACATGTGTTACTCCACATATCAAATGTATCTAATTTGTTTGGACTATGTAGTTATGTATTGCTGGTGGCATAAACTCTATAATATATATGCAAAATAATTTTAAGTAGAATTAATTTCAAACATACAATTAATATAGTAAGCTGTTACTGTTTTCTTTTAAATAATGTTTTAGAATATAGTACTTTCAAAAACAAAACAAAACGAATAAACAAACAAACGAAAAAAAGCCAAGAACTTAGCTCAGTGGAATAAGCGCTTGCCTGGCAAGTGCGAGGTCATGAGTTCTATCCCTGGCACCAAAAACAAAACAAAATAAAATAAAATAAAATAAAACAAAGAAAAAGAAGATAGTACTTTCAAAAAGGCTTTCCTATGGCTGAAAAAAAATATCAAAATGTATACCAAAGTGGAAATAACTGTCACTTTTTTTACTTTATGACTCAGTATATTTTGGAGATTCTTTGGGCATAACATACATTTCTGTCATGTGTGCTTCAAATTGACAATGTCAAAAAAATCAGCATTCCAGAGTCCTATAAATGTCAGAATCACTATTACAATCACATACTACTATTTCATGGTAGTATTTTAAAATGTTTTACATTAGAAGCACTTTGAATCACTATAGCTAGGATTACATTTTGTCCTCCCAAATAGTAGCATTTTATGTTCTTTCAGCATGACCTTTCTTTTAGTCTATTTTGAGGTGCTCTCCCTTTCTGTCAAATATTCTTTCATAAAAATTCTTTAACAGTACATTCCTTTTATATGATCTTCAAAAGTGGATTTGTTAGACTGATTTTGCATCTTCTCCCTGCACTTAGAGACCCCCCAAAAGCAGAGAAATCCAACTTTGTGTCACCTTTCAGACTTACTCATTTTTTCATTGACCAAGCTCTAAGAAGTCAGCATTGTTACTTCTTCGTGTTTCCCATCTCAAGAATCTCAGCTTTCACCTTCCTTTTGTAATTGTCACAGATACCCAAAGTGACACTCACCAGTTTGCACATGAGGTTTTCTGAGGATTCTTAGAGTATATTATTTCTAGAGTAGCAGCGGGGAAACCTCAGCACATACTTTCACTTGCATGCTCGTATATCTTAATGCTTCTCTCTTTAGTAGCTTAATATGTACAAGCTCAAAAGTTGAAGTAAAGCTCCTGGGTTGAAATATTACTCTTTTCTTCAGTATATGTATGACATCTGACAAGTCCCTTAAACTCTTCGTGTTTCAATCTTCTTACTAATAAAATAAACGTAGTTAATGCATTAACCTTTATGTTGATGAGTTTAGCAGAGGTTTTGGCATGTAATACTTATTACATAAAAGTTATCTGTGACTACTGCTGTAGGTGATGCTAAAATTATTGCTACTGAGATGACTGTAATTGTTGAAGTATAAGAATAATGGTTCATGGGCAAAACACACCAGATGCAAACTGCTGGTTTGTTGACTTCATTTCCATGTGTGTCTCCCATGGAGATCTCGGATGTCTTCCTTACTCTTATTATAGTTATGTTTCTCCTTCTTATTGTATTTTATTCTCAGAAAAAAAACAAAACAATAAGACAAAACCAATAAATATTTTCAAAATATTTTTGCATCAGATGGGCATGGTGGTGCACACCTATAATCCCAGCATTCGGGAGGCTGAGGCAGGAAGATTACCATGAGTTGGAAGCCAACCTGGGCTATGAAATGAATTGAAGGCCAGCCAGAACTACGTAGTGAGATGGTGTCTCAAAAAGACCAAAAAAAATCTGCATTGTAATGAGAAGGATCAAGGTGAAATAGGTTTATTAAGTTTTGAGTGGCAGAACTTTACCTCTATCACATTATTTAATTGTTCAACAACTTGTCAAGAAAGAATTATGAAATATAAACAATTAACACTTAAAAACTGGGAAATACATATAAGGAAAATTATAAAGTAAGAGTTGGCATTGAATATCAAGCCTGGTCTTTTCTGTTTCTACAGATAGAGATATAAAATCTTAATTCTAATCCTAAAATTTCTATTTGAGTCAAAGTCTACTTAGTCAGATGGAAAGATATTTTGAGCAGCTTTTCACTGGACCTCTTCTAACTATATCTGCCACTTCTGGTTGAATTTGACAACCTGTTTCTGGGCTTTCATAAGCTTAAAATAGGTAAGCAGTAACTTAAAACATGCACATGCGTGCAGACACACACACACACACAAACACACACATCTTTTAGCCAGAGCAAAAAGAGCTGCCAATCTTATTTTAACGTATATAGATTCATTTCAGCAAATGCTTTAAGTAGTTAATATCCCATTGAGGTGAGCCATGTGGCTTTTTTAATGTGAACATCACATATGTGAGACCCTCGCTGTTAGAACAGTTCATTTTAAATAATTATATATTTGGAAAGGGGATGAAAAAAGGAATTAAGGTTTGTTATATATGTATCAACTCCATACAAGGAATGTAACCATTATGTACTGCAAACATGTGCTAATACAAATTAAGACTTTAAAAACACAAATTGTATAGCCTAGCATCATCTTGACCTTGTTTCCCAACTTTTCAGTGGTTTCCCGCTGCAGACAATTCCCCGTGCTCCCTGAGCCCGTGCTCCCTGAGCCCATGCAGAGCCTCCCACCATCACTGAGAATCTCTATGCACTGATGTTGCCTTAAGACATGACGAGTATCTCCCCTCTCAGGGCCTCCATTCATGGTGTTGGTCCATGCGACAGGTAAGCTTAATAGTCAAATCCATTAGTCTGTGAGTCACCCAGGAATTAGTGACACAGTGGTAATGGTGTTCTGGGTAAGTCACAGAGGTGTGATCTGGGGAGGACTATATGGTCCCTGGCCACCTTCTCTGGAATTACACAGCTTCTCACCTGAACCTCTTGGCAGTGCCATGTCTTTCCACCACGTGCTGTCTGCCTTCAATCCAGATGACCATGCAGTGAAACAAGAAGCCAGATCAACTTCTCCTCATCCAAGCTGTGAATGTTGCATAATTTTTTTCCAATAACAGGAAAGCTGATGAATACAGTCCTTGTGTTATGACACTGAGACCTACTTACTTCCTAGATAACTCATCTCTAGATCTTAGCTCAGATATTACTTCCAAGAAATCTTATCTCTAAATTTCAATATCTTCTAAATTAAATCATTTTCTACTTTGCATCAATGCTCTGCTTTTCTTCTTCCCAACCATTATCAAAATATGTAATTACAAGTTTAATTGGATGTATTTGTGTAATGAGTTTTTAACATCTGGTAGAGAACATGTATTTCTTTCTTACCATCACATTCTTAACATCTGTAGAGTATGACACTAGAAGACATCTAATAAATAATTGTTAGTAAGAAATTTGTGTGAATGTTAGCAAATAAAATTATGTTTCAGAATAAAATTGATAGATGTTTAAAAAACCAAAATGAAACAAATTCATTACAAGTGATTTGAGGACAATTCTTTCATATTCTTGAAACTCAGGATTCTTGTTCACAATTTGAGCACAAACTTATCCCCCTTTCTCAGAGCATTTGAAAATGAAATACACTAAATCTTTGGCTTGATATGCAGTGGTTACCTTTTCTTTTCTTTCATGACTTAGCACTTGTGAACTCCATTCCCTAGATATTCCTTACCTAAAATTATAATTGACTTTTAAGTTCAGCTTTTTAGGTCTTTTTCTGATTGATCATTATTTTGATTCATTTCTCATTTTTCTTTCCTGCATATTTATGACTAAATGTGTTGTTAATTTCTTGATTTCAGCAAATTGTAGAATGATTATAAAAATTTTCACTTACCTTTGACTGTGAGATCCAGAAAGACATAATGAGTCATCTCTGGGATGTAGCAGTGGTTACTTCTCTTTTTAAAAAATGTATTCTTTTTGGCAGTCTGCTCTCTGATAAACTATTTGGAGATGGTTGTTTTTAATGTCTCAGGACCACCTGAAAAGTGATTATAAATGTCTATACAAAGGAGATTATAAAACAATACACACTGTATCCATTTGAGTCGGGGGAAATTTTTACTTAAGTAACTGTAAACAGCAGATACAGTCACACTCTTCCTACTCTGCTTATTTGCCACTCTCCAGATGTCCCAGTTTCTGTTTTCTTGTTGCTTTTTCTTAAAATGTTTTGTCCATGTATAAAGGTAGCTAGGAAAATTTAAACCGTTTGTCAGAAAGTGATTTTTTCTCCTCAAATCCCAAAATATATCCATATTCTATAAATAAAAAAATAGTAGAGAGGTCAGAAAATTATACATGGGATTAAATAATGCAAGCTCAACATAAATCTTTCCTTCAAATATTTGCAATTATTATCACTTTCTTGGTTTTTAAATGTTCAAGATTATGTTTTAATATTTTATAAATGACAAGAATAAAAATATGCAGTAATGTAGGCAATGTTTTGATGTTAATAGTGAAGAAACTGGAGGCAGTATTTTTCTTGTTCATGCTGAAATAATTTAATGCACTTGGTTCTGTTGGCTTGAGATACATGAGACTGAGAAAAACACTATCTTTAGAAGCACACGTTTGCCAGCTCTGTCCCTTAAAGCAAAATTTTCATCTTTTGTTCTTTCCTTAAATTGTTAAGTGCATTTCACAGACTATTTGCATTTTAAATAAATACTCTAGTACAGTAAATCACTATTTGTGAGCATGAATTATTCATCCTCACTCCAGTTCAGTTTCCCACATTTGTAAACTTTTCACTGTGTAAAGATTATTTTGTGATTTTAAAAATGACAGTACCCGTGGTTGGTAGCAGACAGAAAGAAGCACTAGATTTTGTTGGCCCTTTAAGTGCTATTTCAACCTTTAAAAAAATCACAGCAAAGCTGCTTATTTATATATGGGTTATATTTAAATTTTTCTGTCAGATAAGTTGGTCTATGCAATTTCCCTTATAAACAAAGTATGTATTTCCTTTCTCTGATGTCACAGTTTAGAGATGGGTTTTACTGATAGTGAATATATAAAACACCGTATGAGTTCAATTAAATATGTACATTAGATAAAAATTAGAGGAAAGAGAGAGAATGGAAGGTAACATAAAAAAGACTGAGATATTATGCACATGTACCAATGCCACACAATGATTGTCAACATTATGTAATACTAATAAAATTCTATAATAATAAAATAAACTAAACATATACTAATAAAAATGGCATAAAATGCTGTGTTGACACCTAATTGAAAACTTTGTGAAATATTTCTGAGCAAGCATAGTGCCAACAAAGCACAAATATTCTGAAATTTTGTCAATTCAGGGTACAAATGATTTTTTTTGTACAAAACTAATAACTTAATGGCCATATCATGTAACTGATATATAATTTTCAAACAGTCCTCATAATTTTAAAGAAGTGTCCTAAAATAATCAAACCTTGTTCACCCAGGCAAAAAGATGAACAGTGCATTGAGGAATTATTACAGTGGAAGGTCATTAGATATAATCAAGGGTTAACAGAGAGACAGAACACGAAGCAGACGGTGTGGTTGATCTCTTTCCAGATCAGAAGCCATGTACCACAGAGGCCATCTGGTTGCCGGAAGTTAGTTAAAATTCTGGTCAATACTTTTTATTTAATTTGGAATAAACCCTGAAGGTCTAAGACAAGCAGAAAACTTGTTTCACATAGTCTTGGAGTATCTCTTCAAATATCTTATTGTAAAATACCCTAAGCCTATCATTTTAATAACGCTGCTGTCAAAGAAGCTAAGATACCAAATGACATATTAATGTTGATCCCTAGGAAATACGAAATCTCCATATTTTTTCAGATGTATACCATATGTTGTTATTTTCCTTTCATTATGTATATAAGGAAAAGTTCACTATGCACTTAGGAATATACTGAGTTTATTTTGTTTAAATAGTATTTTCTGAAATTTGTGATATCTAGTTTCCTTAGTCTTTCCCAGAATTCTTGTCATTTCCTTATTACTGTCCTCTGGAACCCTCTATTCCTGGAATGTTTAGTAGACTAGCCACTGATCTTGTTTACATTTAAACATAACCTAAAATTTAAGTTAAAATAAAATGTATTAAAAATTCACTATCACAGATATACTATACTAAATCCCTAATATTCACAAGTAAATACAGAGTATTTTTTTTTATTGTCAGAGATAATTTTACAGGGCAGTTTTTAATAGACTAGCTATGGATAAACTATAGCCCATTGCTCAAATTAGTCCCATTAACCATTGTGAATGGAGATTGGTTGCAACATAGCCATGCCCTTTTGTCGCAATATATCTGTATTTCTGGTCACTCTGCAAAGAGCAGAATTGAGTATTTATAGTAGATATCAGTATCTTCCCAAAGGCAGAAATTACTCCCCATCTGGCCCATTGGGAAAAAAATTGCTGACCCAGTCTCTAGAATATTGTCTAAAAGGAATTTTTTTAAAGTGGTAGCTCTTGAGCTTTATTTCTCATTCTTTTTAATTTTTATATAATTAGTGTTTTGGATAAATTCGTTTCAAGGTCCCTGTCTTCTATTTTGGGCTTTCCTTGTGGAATGATAGCCTTAAGTGCCTTTTCAGAACCATATAGAAAAATGGTTACAATGAGTGGCTACTTCTATTGTTTATGTCAAATTGAAGTCATAAATTCTCTAGATATAGAGATTGCTGAGTATTACAACAGCTACACTTGACATTACAGCCAGGAAATGTATCATAAATCAGTGTGGAGGTAGAAATATTTATAGGCTTTTCCTTCAGGTCTGTTTATATGTTATAAATGCAGTTCACGATGTTTCTCAGTAATTTGAAGTTCATTCTGTATTTACAGACTCCATTGTACTTTATATGCAAATGACTCATTATACTTTAGAAAAAGCAATATGTTAATTTGATTAATTTCTTACCTTATTTAAATCTTATGAAATGTCACCTGCCATTCAATCTACACATCAGTTACAACAAAACAACAAACATCACGAAAGACTGAAGCATTAAATTTCTCCTAATCAGAAGACAGATATAACAGGATTCACTTTGTGAACGTATGAATACAGAATATGTTGGAGATTTGGAACTCTCTGCTACCAATCCCTTCATGGGCTCTAAATAATGAATTCTTTATAATAAAATTGTGCATATAAAATAAACACCTGGGAATGTTGATTTTACTTTCTGCATGCTTTGCAGTAGTTTGTGAAGTAGGCAATTTGTGTTTGCAATACTGAGGTACAGTATAAATAAAACATTGCTTTGCATGTATCTTTGCAGCAACTCCTTGCATCTAACATGATGCCATCCCCTTTGAAGGTGTTCATTTCCTCTTGTCACTGCCTCTGGTCATGGGGAATGATAAGGATAATTATGTTGTCTACCCCTGTGATACTTGGTGTTGTGTGTCTCCCTGGTAGGATACCATAGTTCCTCTTTTCAAAGCAGCTTCTGTTCCTTCTGTCCACTGACTTTCAGCTTTAGGGAAAGGGGAAGTGTACAGCATGACACTGCAGGCAAGAATTTATTCCTGAAGTCACTGAAGGGAAATGAGTGTTATTGTTGGAAAAAGCCATGCTTGAGCTGAGAAGATCATGTGTCTGTCACACACAGATGCCATCTGCAGAAAAATGATCTTTTAGAGCCATGCACTTGTGTACTCATGCAATCCTGTAGCAAATCAGGATAGCTTATTAAGAAAGAAAAACTTTGTGATTCCTGTTTGTCCGAGCAATGGCAAAGAAATTGCAGTACATGAGAAAGAATTATAATAATAAAGGAGTCTCAGACTTTTAGAGGGTGTACAGGTCTTTGAAAAGAAAGGAATTTAAAGAACATAAACAAATACATTTTGTATTTAAGAGATTAGCTGGTAGAACGGAAACAATAATTTGAAAGAAAGTGATAAGAAAATGCTGAGGAGAAGGTCACAAAGTGTAGTGGTTCACACCTGTAATCTAGTACTGGGGAGGCAGAGGCAGAAAGATCACTGAGGGGCTGTGCTGGCCTGCACTACTTAAACAAGTTCAAGGCCAGCCTGACCTACATAGCAAGACTCTGTCTCAAAAATAAAAGTGTTAAGATAAAAGATATTCTCACATTACAAAGGAAAACATTTATCTGAGATTTATGAAGATGGGAAAATTTAAAGTGCAAACTGAATAGGCCAATAAGAAAGACAGTATAATCAATCATGTTAATGAGATTGATAATGCCTTGGTAGATAATTCTTTTTAGTTAGTGTTTAAGTCTGGCCTTTTGGGCTACTTTTACTTGCTGAGACTTATTCCTTCCAGATTTTGACAAGAATTGCTATTTCTGATAGATTGCATCAGGTTTTACAGAAGATAGTCATTCCAACGCTGTTCTATCTTATGTTTTCTTCTCAGTGTTGTTTAGTTAGGAGCCTTTGTATCTTTTTCACTGAAAAATTATGTATTGACCTTGGGTAAAGTAGAAGTTCGTAGATAGACATCTGGATATTCAGAGATTTAGTGTTTGCACATAAACATAGGGGAATGATCTTGTAAATATGAAAAACATGCATAGCCAGATTAGTGGAATATTATTAATGAGTTTAGACTATGGTATATCTTTTAATTGATGTTTATAAATAGCTTTGCTCCCTATGGCTTTGTAATATAACATTTACCAAACTTCTTTTTTGATGGAATTTACATATGGCACATCAGGATGATTAAAAGCCAGCAGTCTTTTCACAGCATGGCTAAAATAGGATTTGATTTATCTTCGTGCCTTGCCTACCACTTGCTGTGACGGCACTTTTGAAATTTTAATATTCTCATTTTCCATAAGGAGTTGTTATGTAAATATATTATGTAATAACTTGTTACATTCCTAAGAATTGTTTCTTGAATCTTTATTTAATAAAATAGTTGTACAACAGGATAAAAGTTATGCTTAATTCCCTGAATGTGTAGTGTTTTCTCAAAGGATAATAGGAGTTTTAAGTTAGGCAGAATTATACCTATTCTAGCATGTTAGAAATTTGAAGTCACTAATATTATAACTTTAAAAAGTTAAAGTTTCATAGTATTTATTGTATGCAGAAATATCTACCTTGGCATATATTAACATTGATACACTACTTTAGGTAGTAAAAATTTAAAATTAAGGGAATCATATTTGTAATTTCAGCAGGAAATAGTTTTTACTTCTATATTAAACTGATGAGATGTATGCAGTAGAAAAATAGTAAATAATATAAAACTATAAACAGTATAAAATTATGTTTTTCTACCTTATTAATGAAAATCCAGGTATATATTTCAGATATTTATTTTAATATTGCCTTTTTTAACTTGCCCCCTCATATTAGAGTATGAAATGAATATTGAACAGTGAGGAGGTGTAGGAAATGACACTTTAAAATGCCACAGTTCTAGGAACCCGTATTCACATTGTCCCTGCCATAGTACAACATTTCACTAATAGTGTCTAATTGATTTTCATGGTCATGGTTTTTTTTGATCCCCAGAGCTAGCCAACAACTCTGTGAAGTAAGAATCTCTTTGGAGCAATGATATGAGTTAAAGTTCCTTGTACCAGGACACATCGTGCTGAGACGCAGGTTTAGACTTGAAAGTAGCTGCGCCCTTTCCACTTCACCAGAGTTGCTTTTATGAATGATAAACAAAGAGTCTGCTTTGTTCATTTTTTTAATGCTTGAAAAAAATCACTGAGAGTTTTGAGATGCTGGAAAGGGTTTCAGAGTTAAAAGCCATAGGTGGAGGTCAGGGTGAGATGACAGACACTGTTTTGTATGAAATTTTTATCAAGTAAACTGTTGTTAGGAAATTGTTGGTTCAGTTTCTAGTCTGCTTATAACAAAATCACGGTGTTAACATTTCTTCACATTCACTGCTTCTGTAGAAGATGTGATTCTGGTGGATGTCATGAGTTTTTGCCATTTCACCGTGATGTGGGAGAGGTGATGGCTAGGATACAGGAACCAGTGCCTAATCAGCCACGCTGACCTTTAAGGACTATAATGTCGTGCACTGAATACATTACGTTGCAGAGCTATATAAAACCTTGTGCGGGGGAGGTAGAATTTGAAATGCATGCTTTTTCAGACCGAATGTATTTGTAAGGAGAAAAAATCTTCCTATTACAGCCCTCAGATTATGAGTTGCTTTGCTTTTATTTTTCCAGGCAATTCTGGATTTATTCCCTCTTTGAGGAATTCACAAACAACCTCCTTGGTTCAAATGAGACTTAAGGAGTTTTCATAATCACAACTTTTTAGATCAATATTATTTGGGTTACAATTTCAAAAGGACATGTTGAATGGGGCTATTCCAGTAACATTATAACTTTGCTAAGCAGGCTGACAGCCAAGAATGGAATACTACATTGTGACTAGGATCAATTGCATGTACATACAAAGCAATGTATATCAAAATTTAAAAGTCCCTAATTTTTTCAGAAAAATACAATTTTGGGGGTCAGGGATTTAGCTCAGCAGCATAAGCGCCTGCCTGGCCAGCACAAGATTATCAGTTCAATCTCTGGTATCAAAAAAACCCCCAAAAAACTAAAAAAAAAAAAAACCAGAATTTTCTAAAATGATACCAAACTTAAAAACTGACTTCCTATTCATTTTTATTAGTGTATGTTTACAGTACACAATAAATACTTCATAAATGGATATATATGAATATTTCTTCTTAATCCTTTTTACTTCCCTTCTCTCCAGCCACACTACCATCTCCCCCATACCTACATCCATTATTACTGTGAAGTGTTTGCAGAATATGTGAAACTTTCAAAATTTTCAGAGTCCTCTGTTTTCTTTTGTACTTTCCTATCACCCATGTACTAGAATTTCTATACAAGCCTATTCCTAGTTCCCACACTTACTGCCTTACTGATGCTGTGTCTATTGCGTTATTCCTTATTCCCTTTTATTTCAATGTATTTGTCTTTAGTTTTGTTGTGTGGGAACTCAGATATCTTTGTAAATAGTTCATGCTCTTGTCAATTGCTGTTACTTTATTTCTCTCAATATTCATCCATTTATTGTCTTTTCCTCATGGGTAGAAATAAAATGTGTGGCATGAGAGAAGAAAATAAATTAAGGATTTTCTTTATGCTTCTGGCTGTAAAACTGGGTGGATTTCAGTACCATTTTCTAAAATAAGGGGAAATGGACAAGGTGGAATTGAATAATGGGCAGTGAAGTTGGATAAAGTCAAGTTTTCAACTTTGGAAATATTAAGTTTGAATTGCCGCCGTGACTTCAAAGTAGAAATGTCACACAGAAAGATCAATATATAAGTTTAGAGTAAGAAAAATGACTGGAGATGACAATGTCTGATTCATCGGATAGATATGATTATTTCAGAAGAGAGTTACAGGAAGATCAGAGCCTGGGAAAAAGCCCTTGGGATTTTCATCATGATAAATTTATTCTCTTATTAAGTGTAATTTTAATGGAATTCTTACTTTCAAATTGCATATTACCATGTTATGTTATTATGAACGCCAAATGAAATCTCTTAGGATTATATTTATTCATCAAAATCTGGAAGATAAAGGCAGCTGTAACCACACTGAATATGACTGGTAGTAAATAAGGTGTCCCTGAATCCCTTTTTAATTCCCGTGCATTAATGAGTTAAAACCCCTTAGTACTCTACCTGAAAAGTACTTTGTAGGCCTTTATTGAACACAGAAGTCAGTAGAGAATCCTGTAATATTGTATTTACATCTTTAAGCACAACCAGATTCTTGTCATGACAAATATAACACTATTTGAAACATGATTAGAAATGACAAATATGCTCATCGAGACTGCCACCCTCAACTTTCACATTAGTCAGAATATTATCAGCATTACCAAATGGTAATTTGATTCTACACCTGGTTTCAGAGTCAACCCTACACTTTTTACATCACACAGTGATTATTTCTAAAATGATATTTACACTTGGTGTGTGGATGAAACCTTTTATCATCGGCAATATTACTTCAGTGCACAATTATCAAACAGGTATCAACCCAATTTTAGCTCTTACTGGAGCATACATTGTTTTAGTTAGTGAAGGCAGCTGCAGTAAACACCACAGGAATTTATCTCGCATACTCTTGCTGGCTGAAAGTTTAAGATCACTGTGCATGCGGTGCGGTTGCTCTTGAGGCCCCTTTCCCACCCTCGCAGACGCCCGTCTCCCTCTTGTGTCCACCCATGGTCTGTACTCTGCACAGGAGCATTTCCAGAGCCTCTTCCTCTCGTAAGGACAGTGGCCCTGCTGAGTTAAGTTCCCACCCTTGTGACCATTGTTTACCCTAATCATCTCTTTAAGTCCTGGTCTTTTTAAAATTTAATAACCTGCATCTCCAAATATGGTCACTTTGAAGGATAAGGTTTCAGCATATGAATTTGGTGGGGGGATTATGCACCATTTAGTCCATCAACTTAATGAATATATTGCTAAAGTGCAAAGTTTCCCTTTAATAATCTTCACTCAATTTGGTTGAAAAAATAAAATATTTTAATTTAGTTTATTTTTATAATGTTTACATTATCTTTAGATATATTGTCACACAAGTGTGTTTTATAACTATACATATATACATACAGGTGAACATACACATATAGAAGCACAAATACATGTCTGAACACACATACTTCTGCATTTATATATATTATATTCATACAACTATAGAAAGTAGAATGTGATAACTGTTTGAAAAATATAAAATAATCCTTGCATCAAAACATTCATCATTAATAGTTCTAGGGATAGGAGTAACAGCAGGTACAAGAAGAGTATTCAGGAGAGAAAGATAGATATAGTATATAAACAGTGCTGAAGAACGGCAGGCTCCATGTATCACAGGCCAATTAAGGAGATTTAAATTTTGGATATGCTTCCTTTTTAACTGAGAGCAAGTTAAGTCTTCATCTGTATGACTAGAATTTAAAAACAAACAAACAACAACATATCTCAAATCCTGACTGGGGGTGGGGCAGAAATATAAAGATAGCAGGGAACATGTACTAATAACTTGTCCTTAATTATTAAAAAACAAATCAACCTTTTCAAACTTCCCATGAAAATGTTGGAACTATTCTCTCTCTACTGCTTTTTACTAAGACATAATCTATCCTGTCCTGGAATGACGGACTCCTTGCCCCTTCTCATGGGTTGATTACAGTACTGCAGCCCATACTTTTCACTACTTTTAAAAACCCATATATTTGAGGTTTTAAACTGATTGTCATCCACTGAACCACAAAAAAGTTAAATTTGCCCTGAAAAATGCCTACCTCAGTTGAGTATGGCCAGCTCTTCCAATGCCCAAAGCCTCACAAGGAGAAAAGATACATCGTACTGTCAGAATTGCAGAATTCCTACCTTCAGAAATTCATTCAGCTACCTGCCAAGGCATTTATCTTCACAGTAATGAAGTAACTGAAATAACAATTGTGTTCTAGGCTTATGCTAGAAATGAATACAGCTTTTTCAGAATGAAATCAGTGATTCTTGAGAACACTAGAACATTGTTGTTTTACTAACCCCTCACTTTTTTACTTCATAGAATAGCTTATATATTTACAAGACATTTAACGAATCCTCAAACTTATAAAAGCATACCTGTCTTAAAATCCAAAGCATAATATTGGACTCAGGAAAGAATCAAAATAGATACTGTGGTGATGCACACCTGTAATTTCAGCTCGTGGGAGGCTGAGGAAGGAGGGTTGCAATGGGTTTAAAGCTAGAGCGGGCTAGTAGTGAGACCTTGTCTAAACCATCCCCCAAAAAACATAAATGAAAGACTAAAAATCACATTCTAAATAGCATTTAGCTTTAAACAGCTTTAGCTCTATTTTTAAGCTTGTATTTATACATGTTGACTTAGCTGTTTTAAGAAATGGCTTCATGTCCTCCAGCCACTGTGAAGAAAAAGAAAACATTCTTTCTCATAGTCTCAAGTTAGCACATGACTTTATTATTTTTAATACTGTTTGGTCTTAGAACCAATTGAAACTGTTAGCAAATTGTTATTACAATTGAATTAAATGGTTTAGCATCAAATGTGTTAAACCTAATATCTACAGTGGCAGATAGATATTCTACATTCAAATGAGCCAGACTTTAAAACCTTACATAGTAATTTAAGTTTTTCAATTATTTAAGACTGTATTGTGCTGCTTTCTAATGTGAGAAAACCAATCAAAGCAAAGTTCTTAATGCCAATTGCTCCATAAGGATCAAATTGTATCATGTTTTATCATAAAGTGTGCTTTATGTTAGAAAACTGAATACCTGGTATTAAATTATCTGCAGAAACTATTATTTCCTTAGGCTATTTATTTAGAAAGGGCACAAATAAAGCAGATTCCAAAATTTATATAAAGGTATACAGATTCCTACACATATATTTAAAGTTATAGGACTATGTTACAGTTCATTTTTTTCTTCTCTGTCAAAATGCCACAGAATATCTTAGAAGGAATAATACATTTGTGGGCTTAAAGCTTTGGTGGCTGGAAGGTCCACAGTGTGGACTTGTCACTGAGATCAAACAGGAGCATGCTTTCTGCATCATCACCTAATGCAAGACAGAAAGTGAAGAGGCAACTCAGTCTCTCCTGTATGTTTTATAACGCCATCACCCTCTTGCTGAGAATGAAGCCCTCATGACCTAAATATTTTCCATTAGGCCCACTTTCCTCAGTGCTATTTCACTAGGAATGAAGTTACCAGTGCATGAATTCTTGGGGAATCACTTAAACCACAGCGAAGAATATTGAAACATCACGTACTTACGAACAGTTAATTACATCCTAATGTCCTGATAGTATTCACTTTTTGCCCTAAACTAATTATCTTTTTTTCATTTATTTTATTTAGTATTACTTTTTTTAAATTATAAAGGAAATTTGAATATTTCTGGTTATAGAAAATGAAACTAAAATATAAAACAATTACAAATACAATACAATTTATTAAAATTAATGTCAAATTCACAGACAAATAATTTCTTATTTGATACAGAATGTATTCTGGTTAAATGAAGATATTAGATAAATTCACAGTGGGTACAACATGTAAAAGCAATGCATGGGAAGGTATAGAAGAAAGCCCTTTTAACTAATTTCTTAGTTAAAATACCTGATAACCAAAGTTAAAGGAGAAAATGTTTACATAGTTTGCAGTTTGTAGCAATTTCAATCTATGTCCTCTGGCTCCAAGCAGGGGAGCACAGACAGAGAAACCACTGTTCATGGCTGGAGAAAACAGCAAAAACAACAAGAGAATTTAACAGCAGTTTTCTACGCCTTTTATTTTATCCAGACTACTGGGATTGGGGCACTGCCAAACCAATCAGTGGACAGATTTAAAACTCACACCCCCTTAATCCCAGCATCATACAACCTAGATTTAGCCACCTCTGAAAAAATTCTATGACCACATGAAGTTTGGGGGGACATCTAGACACAAACTATAACAACTAGCTTATCTAATCTTATGAATTTGTAAGTATGAAAGGAAACAAAAGAGAAAAAAATGCTGGTATAAGAAACTGTGTGAGAAAATGTGAAGATCCCAATCTCAAATTTAGAGAGAAACAGTTGTTTATTGAGATGTGATAATTTTATTACCAGAGTGAAATTCCTAAGTTGGACATAATAGACTGTGATAGTTAAGTGATTGTGTCAACTTAAGTAACAAATGTCCTATTAAAATGGGTCAGGATAGTACTGTGTGAGGAAGACCCAACCTAAGGAGAATCATTATCAGAGTGGAATAAAAGAGAAATGAAGCTCACTTATGTCTCTCAGAAAAACTCCAGTGTTCACCTTCAGCTCAAATGTTGTATCCTGGCTTCCCACTGCAGACTATTCGGCCTCCAGTGCAGATAATTTAACCTCCTGATAAGGATTCACAGTGAGCATTGCAGTGAGCTCCAAACCTTTGACTGGATGCATCAGGCAGACCTTTTGCACTTTTCCACACCTGACTCTGTGTAGGGCTACTGTAAGCCAGTCTTGTAAATTCATGTATATTTGTATATCTGTCAATTAAATCTGTTTCTCTAGATATATAGACAATGGACTAATTTCATGAATTTTCATACCTCAAGTCTAAAATTTAATTTGTTGATGACATATTATATTGTACAGAAAAAGACCCCCACAAGCCAGTATACTTTAGTTTCTTAGTTACTCAGGTAACAGTTACCATTCTAATTCTAATTGCTTCTTTCTCTTAAAAACACTGGTCACTGTGGGGTATAGCTGGTCACTATGATGCACATTGTGTAAACCAATCCCCAATTGACAAGCTATTATTCTGCCTCTGTACTTCCTGATTGCTGATCTCATATAAGCCCTAGTACCAGAGATCAGGGCCTGATATTCTAGGAATGATCCGGATCAGTGCCTGTTGAGATAAATACATCTGCCTCCAAATCCTGGGTGTCATTTTGGTGTTTCTGCTTGTGGTTGCAATATATGTCCAAAAAAGAAGAAAAAAGGAAAAACATGAAAGGAGAAATTGAAAGAAGAAAGAAAGCCTGAGAAGAAGTAAGGGAGAAGAGAAATGAAGGGAATGAAAAGGATAGAAGGAAAAAGAGGAAAGCAAGGAAGGAAAGAAACAGACGGGGAAAGAGGACAAAGAGAGAAGGAAGAAAAAAGGAAAGAAAGAAGAAATGAAGAGAGTCAGAATGAGGAAAGGCAGAGAAAGAAAGATGTCATTTTAGACTGATACTTTCTGATGAATAAATATCCACCTCACAGTCTACTGAACCATTTGCTTTCCACACACAAATCTTTTATCAAATCTTCAGCACTGTGACCTTTTCTAACCCTTCCCCTTCGCATAACTCAGATACAGTTTATATCTACAAGTCCCCTTAAAACTTCACAGACAGAGGGCTACCTTCAGCAGGTGACTGAGTTATAGAGACATTATAGCTGGTTTTCTGTGAGGAGGTGGACTCTTTGTTAGAAAAGGAGGGTCCCTGAGGCATGACCTGAGTAGCTGAGTCTCCTTCCTGCTTCTACCTTCACTCTCTCTGCTTCCTGTCTGCTATGCCTTAGGATCTCTCTTCTACCACACCCATCTATGGCGCCATCCTGCCTTGGAGCTAGTTGAGTATGGACTGAAACCTCTACAAAATGTGAACCAAAATACACTTTCTTTAAGTTGTAGGTTTTGGATAATGTTCTACCAGGATGAGAAAATTATCTAAAACAAACTCTTAGCTACTTTGTTAGGTATAATGTAGCTTTATCCTCAGATGACCTAATAGAAGACAATGCGGTGATATATTCTTGGTTAGGTAGTAAAAAACTAGTAATTTATATAAGTTTTAGTTCATCATAACAATAATAAGCATAACATCCTTTATTTGGTTTGCAGAACCTATGACATCAGGAAACATGAATTGAACTAATGCTTACTGAATAACTGCTGTTTTCAAGTAAGAGTAAAGAAAGATTTTAATGACAATTTTTTAGCTCCAAGCACTGTTAAGTGTATTCCATGCATAATTTATTTCAATTTCTACCACATTAGGAGATAGAAAATGAAATCATATTTTAACTGTATTGAAAAGCTTTCACTTAAAATCTTTAATAAACTAAGATCAAACATTTTGTAAATGTGTAGAAATTTCAAACCATATCTGTATGATTCCCCCAAATTTATGCTTTTAATATAAAAATAAACATAAATTCTTCCTTCAGAATTCTGCAACCTAAAGTGTATCATTGGGGAGTATCATTTGCATATTACCTAGACACTGTGAAATTTATGAGGTAGCTTTTTTTTCATTGCTGTGTTCAATGCATCCGATAAAGATTGAATGGCCTTGAGCACACCCCTCCTCTGTGTTGCGTATCTCAGTATACACCAAAACAGTCAGTACTATGATACCTGCTCCTTGTCAAGGTATGTTTTGTTTCCTCACTTCCCTTCTAAAAAAATTTAAAAGCTGAAGCCTATTTTTATATAAACCGGATGAACAAGAACCGGGACCTCTCTTCTATACTATCTCAATCCACCAGGCATACCAATTCTGGATGATAATGTACAGATAAAAATATCTACTATTTTCCATCCAATTTTCTTTCCTTCCAGTTTCCTAGTACAAGAATAAATGGTCACACTTGGGGAAACATCATTTAAGGGAAGTATCTACTTTGAATTAAATAGACTGTACTATAAACAATTTGTGATATGATTACCTAAGTTATACCTGTCCAGAGTCACTTTTCATACAGTAACAGTCCTAAATTATATTTTTCAAGTCTGAGGGATATAGATTTTGACATATCAAAATAAGTGATTTGATAAGAATATTCTTCAAAATTCTAGTACCTTGCTAAGCAAATCTTGGGTAGGTCTGTTGTTTGTCAATCTTGACACTTCTGTAGTTTTTTTTAAGGCAATTAATCATCTGCAGAGGTATTAAAGCTTGCATGAAATTTTTACATTTTCAGTTTTTTCTTTCATAGCATCATTCAGATTTTATTTAAATTGAAATTCAAATAAACAATTAGAATAGCTTATCCTGTCACTTTCCTTTTCCTTTCCTCCCTTGTGGAAAATTTTTTCTGCTTCTTCTCATTTTTTTAACCAAACAAAGCGCTTTTCTATTTTCAAAGCTGAGCAGAACAAAGATATAAATATGTTCATTTATATATAAAACATCTGCTAACATTAGAGTATATTTACTATAAATAAAAAAGAACTCTGGTAATATTAAGTTCTGTACAAAGAAGATTAACTGGATAAATAAGCAAAAATGGAAAAAGCAAGCTGAATTACTGGTTGGAGTTGCTGCTGACAAATGTCAGAATACTAAGATGAGACTGACTTCAGTGAGATTCTTTCCCTGCTACTGAGTACTTTTTCAGTGGTGAAGCACACACTGTACAAATAATGGGGAACGTCAGTCAATTGAGGGCAAAGAAGGATGGGAAATGAAATAGTATATAATTCAAGAAGGAATCAATAGAAAAATATTGTGAGATGCATAAGACTGCATACGTAGCACAGTACAATTTGTCACAAAACATCTTTATTATAATTCTTTAATTTAACACTGGTTATATAAAGCATGTGGTCCTTTTTATGGCTAAAATGTAAAATAAGACTTTCATTTACCTTATCATTCTAAGTATCTGGAAGAAGGAAATCAACCAATAAGTGTATATATTTATCAATATATATTGTTTTCATGAATTCATGTGTTTATCTCAAGTATTTAAATTATATTAAGTAGTACTGCATTGATTTAATTATCATTTAAAATGAATTTTTGACCTGGTGATAGCAGATCTGAAATATAATATCTAACAAATGGATTGGTTTTTGCAAATATTTGTTCAGTGCTAAGTACTTGGAATTTTGGCATGGTGATTTCATAAAATTCAAGCTGCTATTTATGATTGTTTGAATTATGCAGTGCAATGGATGGCAGCAATTAACCAAAAAATATGAAATGAATTATCCAAATAATTAAATCAGAGGCTAAGCTGTAATTACAAATTGAAAATCCACTTGCAACATTAAATAATTCAGCAAGATTTGCTTAATTTTTTTTTTTTCATAGAAACCACTGTGACACTGGAAAGAACTGGCATTCAGGGAACTTAAGTTCTACTATCGGCAGGTTAGATTTTTATTACAAGATTCTGTTTGTTTGTTTTTTTCTTTTCTTTTAGAATAAGAAAACAGTTCATCATTGTTTAGAGTTTTTCCAGCTTAAAATATTATTATGAATCTTTATAAAAGTTGTAGAAACAAGCAACTACCAAGCTGAATATTCAATTTAATGACTATGCTGCACTGTATTTACACATATTGTAAGGGATACTTGGTGCTGGATATGATGACATCAATCAGTTTCAGGATCAACAACAAAGATCTTTACAGGATGATCATGTCATCTCCTAAACTAGGACTGTAAAACGTAGTATCCAAGATTTAAAAAAAAATCAGCTGCCCAAGAACATTTAATATGAAGGCATAGGGCAGCTGACTCTCACAGGGACAATTCTGCACAATATGGAAATTATCAGAGAATGTACTTCTATGTTTTATGTACCTGCTTTTAGTTACTAATTCTGCTCTGTATTATATTAACTAAAGCCAGTTGTTTAACCTTTTAAGAGTTGGTTTCTCTATAGAAAGAAAATAAAATATCTAAAAAGATAATCCTTGATATAGTGTACTAATCATAGAACACATCAGATAATAAAACAATTCATTATTACTTTGATAGAAGTATTAGTTGTGAAGAGCTAATACAAGAGATGGGAAGTACAGGACATGGATAAATTAATTCACAGTGTCTCCCACCCTATCTTACCCTCCAAATGAGTGCTCTGCCAGGAAGAGTAAATCCCTGGAGTTTCTAGATTTTTCCCCCTAGGAAATAGGCGCATTGCCATTTGTGTGTATTTGGTGCTTTTACAGACATTCCAGAGTAAACTCAGAGTCTGGTAGCTGTATGGTTTGCTCCAGCTTTGTGCAGTCTTTTAACTTAGACCAAAGGGCTTATCTTTGTTTCACAGACCAGCACACAGTCCATATAGTGTTGACTAGTACAAAGAAAGCCTCCAGTTCTGCTTGGGAAGATTAAGACACTACTCAGAAATGAATCCTTTGTCTAACTAGAGACCAGGGAGAACACAGGCCTAGAAAACCACCTTCTTCCTGCCGCCATTACTGTGGCTTGCCTGAAGGGCGCTGCCACTCACTAACAGTAAAAACTACACCCGTGTTGGAGCAGCACTGCAGCAGGACTGATAGTGTTCTGCTATTGAGAAAGGAAACTCTCCCATGGCACCTTTCTGCCTTTCCTGTGGGAAAACCCATCCTAAGAAGCCCCTGTTACATACTTACAGCAGCAGAGAAAGAAGACAATTGGAAAATTTATTTTAGATACTCTAGCTTTTTTATAGACTTTGAAAGAATTATAATGAAGATTTCTATGATCTCAGAGGCGACTTAAAAAATGTCATGATCCATCTTTGCTCCCTTGGGACACTTCAGACTGTGTGTTGTAAGAGACAGAGGATGTCAGACTTTCTCTCAAGCACTATTAAAATAAACACACACCACCTTGCAAAATCATAGGTGATTTAGATTTCAAATTGCTGACAGCTTGCTTGAGACTCCCATTTACTCTCCACATTTATCCGAAAGCTCTGTTGACTTCACCCTCTTTCATTGGGTTGGAGCTATTTCATGTTATGACCTCAGAGATAACATGCCATAGTCTAAGATGTTTCACTAATATGAAAACTGTTTTTGCCTGTGGCTTTGCCTAAGGATAAATGTGTGCCACCCTGGCCAACATGAAGGAGAAATTTGCAGCAGTGAGAGCTCGACAGTCTAATTAATTATTTAGAGGTTTCAAGGGGAAAAAGAAGTCTAGAGTCCCAGAGTTCCCATTTGCAATGCATTAAACAATCAGAATAATAATAAGAAAAAGCAGAGAGAGACTGTCCTGGCTGTCTGGAATGTGTGGGATGTAATTTGAAGGCCAAAATTAGAAATAACCTACAATCTTAAAGACAATTTTAAGGCTGAAGGTTACAGGAAGACAAATTCTTCTAGAATTGAAGTACAATTTTTCCCCTTTTGTCTTTATTTTTGTATCTCTAAATGTCTACAGAGCTTTACTTCCTTGCTTCCTAAATTGCCTTCATGTATTAGAAGACTTTGGCTGAGCATATAATTA
Organism: Hydrochoerus hydrochaeris; assembly: GCA_004027455.1. Taxonomy (NCBI): domain Eukaryota; kingdom Metazoa; phylum Chordata; class Mammalia; order Rodentia; family Hydrochaeridae; genus Hydrochoerus; species Hydrochoerus hydrochaeris. The sequence continues at coordinate 61,886 of PVLA01007453.1, read as the reverse complement.
AAGAGTCCAAATATGAACACCAAGAAGAAAAGGTGTCTAATAAAGTCAGGGGCAAATGTGAGTTTATTAAAAGTAGGTCACATCATACATTGTAATAACCTTCTTTGGCATATCTCCTAACTTAGGAGATAAAAGTAATGAAAGGATACTGCATATTGAAGTTTGAAAAGGCATTTTTATAGTGCTACATAATAGATGCCTATAAATTAATGAAGAAATACCTGAACAAAAACCTAGTCATATAAAGTCGAGTAAGCATAATCAATAAACGTTCAGTCCTAAGGGGAGAGCTGCAGGAGGAGTCTCAAGGGGTCGGTATTAGCACATGTTAAGTATTTTGCTAATGACATGCTCCCATCTGTGGAGTACATTTTCTGATACCAGAATCAAATTAGCTGAGAAATATAGGGAAGGGCATAGCAACCTGCAGAGTTAGCAGTAGTGGGATGAAAGTTGTAATGAATATAAACTAATATTAAAATAGAGAATATACATAAGGCAGATGTAACAGGAAATACTCATCTAAACTGGAGTCACATTCATTATACACACAGGTGTGGCAGTTAATTTTGAATCATTCTTATAAAGAATTGCATGCATAAGTTACAGAACTATAAGTACATAAAGCCACCTAACACAATTTTGTAATATATATGTCATGGTAACGGAATGATCAGTAGATTAACCTTACTCACAGCATCTGACCTGCTCAGATACATGCAGGAAAAGAAAACACAAATGACTGCCAAACATTTTTAATTTTCATATTCTGTATTTATTGAGGAAATGTTAATATCCTTTTTTAACCACAAAGTGAATTGATCAAAACATGGCAATTATAATAGCAAACACGTTTATTACCACGAGCCTGGCATTGACTAAGTGACATAATATATTAACTTAATCACACTTGCAGCAATCTTAGGAAGCACATTTTATCATAGCCCTTTACTGATAAAGTAGTAAGTAAGGAATGAGCAAACATATCAGGGACCTGGCCTAGATCTCTAATCTCCCAAAAGAGTGTTTGGTGAAGGCTTAAATAAATGAGATAAGTGGTATGATTTTAGGGCTCCAGAAAGGATCAAAACCCTTCTACACAGTTCAGGGACTCTGGTGGCTAAAACAGGGAATGCCTCTGGGCTGTCTGTATTTACTGTTTTTCTTCAAACAACACAGGAAACTGAACAGACCTTGGGAGTGGTTCAAGGACTATGCAAGTAACAAACTACATTAACAAGGAGAAGTATCCTAGGAGAAGATCTCCATGTTACATTTCACTACAGGGGTGAAATGCCTGTGGCTACAGTCTTTATTTAGTTAACTGGAGTTGGAGCCAGGTGTCCTGAGAGGTTATCTTATCTTGCCTCAGCCATGCAGCAGCCCTGTACCTGTGTTCAATTCCCAGTTTCAATGGCTCCCAACATAAACCAAAGTACTTCCCTTTTACAGTGGAATTAGGATTTGAATCCAAGAAGTCTCCTCCAGCAGTTGGGCTGATTTATTACTTTTTACTAAATGAAGTCTATCCAAACATCCCTGTAATCAAAAAGATTAAAAATGCTTCATAGAACAGTACAGACTCAGAGGATAAGTCATGAACTGATTCCAATGTGGTTATGGAAAACTCACTTAATAATCTGGTATGAAACAGCAAGCTCTGCATGGCGGTGCACATCTGAAATTCCAGCACTCAGGAGGCTGAGGGAAACAAACAAACCAGAATTTGACATGGGAGAGGCCCTTACAATTTATACCCGTTCTCATACATCAAGATGAATGGCTTTTTCTGTGTGGGCCCCACAGTAGTAGCAGAGCAGTCTCTGGAGTGTGTTTTCAAGTACAAATTCTCAGGTGTCATCTCAAACATCCTGAATCAGAAATTTAAGTTCTGGCCTCCTGTTGTCTGCTTTAGTAATTTCTCTGGGTGATTTCAATACATTATCAAGATCAAGTTTGGGAATCACTTAGTTAACACAAGTTCTTTTTTAAAATTTTTTGTTATAAAGTAGATCATCACAAATCAAGGGAAAGAAAAGGAATCTTTGTATTTTCTAAAGTTATGTATAAAATAAAATATTGACAAGCAGTTAATTGTGTTGTTGCTTCCACCACTTCTTTTCCTTCCACAAATCTTTTCATTATTCTGAAGCAAAAAGAGAAATCCTATTAACTTACTCTGAAAAGCTTAGTTTTCTCACTTGCTGACTTTCCTCTCCCATGCTTTTGTAAAAGGGTCTTTAATTTCTTGGTGCAAGGAACAAGTTCTCCAATGCCTTGGGGTCATAGTGTTTTACTCCTGAGAACTGATGAACATTTCTTATCCAAAGCTGATAAGATATTTATCTTTGCGAACTACACTTTAACTTTGTCTTAGACTTTAATTGGGTTATCATTTTTCTTAGAAATCTTTCATTGAACTCTGTATTCAGTAATTCCTGATTTTTTTTTTATTTTAAAGCTTTAAGAATATCTCCTTTGAAGCTGATTTCACCATTGCTCATTTATAATTATTGATTAGGTTAATCTTTGCCTTCTTCTGCTGCACTTTAAGCTTTTTTGGTTAGATACCACTACAGGATGCTTCGATCTATAGTGATTCACTGAATGCATGAATTCCTGTATTCCTTCCGTCTTATGTCTTTGAAGTTCGTATCATTATTCTTGAATTCTCATGATATGGAAAAGTGACATCTTTTTTTTTTCAAGGATCAATTAAAGGATTATCTATTTATCTAAGAATGTTTTCCTATTTTGTTTTTGCCTTTGTCTCCTCTCTCTCTCCCCCTCTATTTTATTTTTATTAGTACATGTGTGGAACACATAATGATTGTTTTCACTGTAGGGACTGGTACCTGTATATAACACAGTGTAATTCTTTTTCTTCCCCCCCTCCTTCCATTCTTCTATTATTTTCCAGAATTATACTCATTCATAAGATTTTTAAAGTTAATTATCATTTATACAGTTGGAAAAGAGACTAACAAAAGAACACAGGAATCGTGTAAAATAATAGTAGTAAATCAAGGTATACTTGGCCTGCATTGGATTACTATTCCCTTTTTTTTTTCTTTCTATTTTTTACCTATTATCTGTCATATACTACTCTGCTATAAACACTATGAACTTGAATCATTTGTAGGAAAATGGATGAACCTAGAGGCTATAATGTTAAATAACACTGACACACCTTAAATATCACAAAGTTCTCCTATGTCTTGTAAACATTATCTATGTTTTTATTTGTCTATCTATCATCTGTCTGAAACCTATTAATTTATCTATAATCTCTCATTTCATTGAAAACATCAGCCATAATGCCTCTCGACTTCCCTGATATTTGTACAAATGCAATGCAAGATTTTTGGAATAATATGTTAAATTCTAATGCAAATATTCTCAAAATGTTCCTATGTAGGTATAATTTCAAAGAAAACACAGACTTCCTGAAGCATATAGAAACCTAGAATTTTAGATATTTTGTCTTATGCAAATTCCATTCTGTCAAATGCTAAATTAGATTTTATTTCTACTGTTTCATTCAGAAAAAAGGTGATGGTAATTCCAAATTTAATCTAATTTAATTAAAATGTTTCCATGAATTATACACACACTTTTGTTTACAAGTTATAAATTTCACATCTTTAATACCCATCGATGGTACAGATAGGTAAAGTTAATTACTATTCTAACATTTTGTCATTTTATTTCCATTTTTGTTTTATTTTTAGATATACACAGAGGGTAAGTAGTGCAAAGGGTACATTAAGTATCATTTATGAGATTTTAAAACTTGGAAGCTGCAAAAGAGTTTAAACATCAGCTATTCAAACATTTTACTTAAAGATAATAGAGTGGAGCCTAAACATGACGATTGACTCATTTCAGATCAGTCAGTTAGAAGCTGAGAGCTACAACATTTTTCTTTGTTTAAAAATAAATTGTAGGCAGGTGTACTTTGCCAAATATTAGAATACATAAAACTCACAATAGTTAAATGACTCAAAACCTTTTAAACACTGTGGAGTGATTGCATGAGAGAGGGCCTAAGCAACCTCTTTGAAGAATCCATTCTGTTAAAAAAATATGATCTTGACTACATATATGTTGGCATCTAAGTCAATGTTTTATTCTCAGAAATTGATTTTTTTATTTTCTATTAGTTAAAAGAAGTATATATCAGAATAAGTAAATAAGTAAGATACTAGCGGATCCTAGTCACTGGATAACTGACCAAGAGAAAAGAAACTGTCAATATACATGAAGGACTTTAGAATGACAAGTTCATGAAAATATAAATGATGGTATCTACCTGACAAGCCATGACATGGTGTTCTTCAGTGTGATATGCAAGAAACTCAGGTTCCAGGGGCAGAACTTACCCATGGTCACATGATTGTTAAACTCTGCGGGCAAATTTAGATGGATAATTTTGAGAAAAGTCTCCTTAAATCAATTAATCAATTTGGCCTCAATTTCTTTAGAAAATGTTATAATTCCATTCTCTGCTTCTTGGATATGTGTGAAATATGTTAAAATCTTCTGACTACTAGAATGTTTTTCTGAATAACAGTAGTCCTTAGTTTTGGCAAATATAAGAAACCTGGAGATATTTTGAAAATACCTCTTGAGTATGTGCTACCAGACATTCCAATTCATGACATCAAGTGTAGGACACAGTAATCTGTTGTTCCATGTGTATATCCAGGCCTGAGTGTTGTACCATTATCCTAGCAATTGAGGAAACTATTAGAACATTAAGAAATGTATTATAAAAAGGATTCACTTTTTATTTCCAGGAAAAACTGTTCATAGACTTTTTCCTCAGCAGCTGCATAATAGAAAATATTATTCACAGAAGTTTTTTAATTAGAAAAGCTTCAGAGTACTTGTTCTGAGTCAATGCAAATCTATAGGTAGACTGTGTGTGTTGGTACATTGGTGCTGGTTACTATCACCGCTATTTGGGAGACTGAGGTAGGAGGATCATAAATTCAAGACCAACCTGGCTAACACAACAGGACACACTAAAAATAAATGTAATAAAAGGGATAGAGACATAGAATGGTTATTTAGCAAGTGTAAAGCTCAGGGTTTAGTCCCCAGTAGGACAAAGTAATTAGATAAATGATACATAGATAGATGGATGAAATGTTGCATATTATAATAAACAGTCCGTATTGTACATATGTACTAAATTGATTTGCTTATTATGTTTTAGAATTAACATTACCAATGCTACAAAATGCTCTTAAACTTGAGAACTTAATGAGAAAGGACAAAAAAATGTATGATAGAATTCTAAAAACATTTGTAAAAGCTCCATATATTATTAAAATTAAAATTCTATGTTAATATACACAATGCACAATTGTTATATTAGCACTATAGTATGCATTAAATAAAAGGGTATACATAAGACATTTTCGTCTGATTTCCTTTAAAATTGGCAGGATTTTGTTTTTACTCTACCTTAAAGATGTTATGTCTAACTGCTACGGTACTCCATTTCAAATTTGCTGATCTGAAAACAAATCTAAATGTGCTAGTGCACTGGTTATACATATGGAGTGAGAAGGTAGAGTTAGGACAGTGCGTACCAGTGTAATACTGATACCAACCATATTAATGTCTCGTAAGTCCAAAAATGTGCTGTATATGAGAATCATATTATTCTTAGCATGTGTGAACATGGTCTTTGATAATTGCCAGTGGATTTCATGTTTTCCAACAATTTAAAGTAATACACATTGCTTCCATCACATTTCTTGTGTCTTGGTTGGCATTTATAGTGTGAGGGAGCATTTAGCAAATGTTATATGCTATTTTCCTTTATTTAAACTAGCTACTGTCAGATACTGATACAAGTAATGTCAAGAAATGGAAGTTGAGTGTGTTTGAGTGTTTCTTGCCTTTCAGTGCAATTTCACTGATTGAATATAGGCACTAGGTCCACAGCCCAATGTAAATTGTGCCATGAGGTGATTGATATACATGAAAGCAAGAAAAAAGTGAATCTACCATGAAATTGGATGTTATTTTGACTTGTACTCTAAGCTTGTCTTATACTCTTAATTTGTTAAATGTATTTTGCAGAAGAAAAAGTAAATTATAAGACATATGAATATATTTTACAATTTTCTATCAAATATAAACTCAGTTTCTCATTTATTTCAATAGTTTAAGTCAATTCTCTGAAGTTACATATATTGACAAGTTTAATTCTCATTTCAATTGATTTTTGTTAAAAATGTGACATATATTTTATGTATGATATATATATATAGATGTTTGTATATACATACATGTGCACTTAAAATCAGTTTACAGTTTAGAACTTTAACTTTTAGAAATATAATTATATTATAAATGTGTATGAAGCCCAGAGAAAACCATAAAATGTAGCATATATATATATATATATATATATATATATATAATTTAGATATTTTCATATATATATGGTATGAGTTTATGTACTTTAAAATGTACTATCAAAGTATTCTGTAACCTTTCAAATATTCATAGACTTATATGATAAAATGCTACCTTCAGAATTCTTAAATTAGAAGACCTGTGGTATATCCACAAATTGTGTAATTTCATGTGACTTAACATGAAGACAGCCATTATTTAGGTTTAAAACTTACCTTAAACCATTTTAATATTCATCACCTCAGTTTAGAGAAAGCACAGTCTGCTATAGGTCATCAAAGAAACAATTTGTCGTGCAATCGTAGTTCTCTAAAGGACTTTATATTCCCTCATTAAGAGCAACAGTACTGATCATTTTACAATGCACATAATATCCTGTGCATGCTTAGGCAACTATATTGTGATTTACAAATTAGGACAGGCATCAAAATTACTGAACTTAGAAAATAATTCACAATGTCAATGTGAATAAATTTTTAGATTTTGACATTGTATTTAGTTCAATAAAATAAGGTTCTTTCTTCACGAACAAATTTGAAGGGTAGTCAAGCAGGACTTCTAAGCCACTTACTCTGAATTATTGGCTTTATTACTTTAATGTCATTTTATGTCACTTTGTGGTAACCTTGTGACTGTATAACAAAAGCAACAAAAAGCAATCAGCAAAGAAAGGATGGAGAGTTAATAATCTACAAGTGTATTTCTTCCCTTTTAGAAAAGTTAAGGAATAAATATGAACCAATCTGACTTAACTCAATACATCAAGGTATCCTATAGGGCTGGGTTGAGGCAATAAATAAAACAAAAATATAGCTTAAAAACAATATGCAAATGCATACCTATGTGTGGATTCAACCAACCACATACAGAAATATTTATTCATGAAGTTAATTGTGACTATTCTGAACATGTACAGATATATTTTTCATATTCCCTAAACAGTAAACTGTAAAAACTATTTATATGTAATTTACATTGATTGTATTGGTGTTAGAGAGGATTTCATGTATATTGGAAAATGTTTATAGGTTTCATGAAACTACTACATGTTTTATATAAAGGACTTAAGTATTCACCCATATTAGTGTCCTGAGCAGTCCTGGGCTCAATATCCAGTGAGTATCAAGGAATAAATATATTTTACTATATCTAAGATGAAAATTGTATCAGCTACTTGTAACTTTGAGGAAAGAAAAATCAAAGAACTAAAAACATAATAAAAAAACAACTATTAAATTAGTAAATTTTCATATTTTCAAGGTAATATAAAAAGTAAGCTTTTTATTTTTTGCCTTTATGATTTTATTCCTTAAAATCTATTTCAGGGCAGTACTTCCTTAGCAAAACCAAAGATAGTTAAATCTGTTTTCACTAATATAGGACTAAATTTGTGGTTCTGCTTAAAATTCAAATCAAAAAATGAATAAAAATAACTCATTAAGTTAATAAATAAATTATTTAATAGATCAAAAGTATAAACATTTTATGACAGTAATTTCATGCATACAGCTAAAATATTCTGTTATAACAATAGATTTGAATTTTGTGATAAGGATATTGACACTTGGCTGAATAAATATGAATTCTTTTCTCCAGGTTAAAAACAAAACTTATTTTAAAAAAAGCATTCTACCACTTTTGGATATTTTTAAAAATTTATTAGGTATCCCCTTCTTCAAGCTCCATCCTTTCAGAGCATCAGAACTTGACTCTTTGTAAGAAAATATTTCACTGAACGTAGTAGGTGTGGTTCAAAACTGAATTTCATGATTAATTCCATAGGCATTAGTCTGTATTTGTAGATAAAATGCCAATATTGAGATAAACCATTTGAAGACCAGGGAAAGGACAAGATGACTGAACTTTCAGGTACTTCTATTTATCTGTCTCTTTATAAAACTAGTCCTAAATAGACTTCAAATAGAGACTATAAACTCTACTGAGGGAAAGACAGTGAGGGGGAGATTGCTTCTCACTTATGTGATACTCATTAGGTGAAATCAATTATCATTTGGTAAAATCAATTATTATAAGAAATATGAATATAGTTTGAGGAAGAAGCATTGCTCTGTTGCAAAATTCTGTGCCTTAACATAAAGATGGGCTAATTTTGTGGTTTTTAGCAAATATTGGCTGAGATAAGTATCTTTATTTGGGAAACAGAATCATAATGCTGATTCTAGATATAGAGTCTGAAATGAATGTTTCTTTCAAAATGAATTTCAAAGAAAGAATTAGTACAATTAGTATGATATTTTTCCCTTTCTAGACATACCATGCAAGGTATGTAATGAGTTAATTTGGAATGATGCAAAATCATTTTTATTCTGATAATCCTATCACTCACTCTTCTAACATTTTTGGAATGAAGATATTTTCTGAGAAAATATGTGAATATTTGTACATTTTAATCCAGCAAAAACTTTCTAAAAATAAGCTATGTTTTTATTACTGAACTTTAGAATCTATTTCTGCTTTACAATTGGGAGAAGTGGTTGGAAAAGCCATACCAACATTTAGTATGTATGAGGCCCCATGAGGGGTACAGTTGGCATTTTCACTCTGTTCACATGGATCAAGTGTTCCTCTGATGTGTATAGCACCAAAACAATCACAGAAAGAAGTAGTCTTTAAATTTTAATTTTATCAAAATAAACCAGATCTCTTGTGTATAAAACGTTTGCCAAATAGATTTTCCTCAACAGACAGCAAGCCAAATCCATTCGTTTAGGCCAAGTAAAGGACTGATAAGTGTGCATTTAATCATGTGAGAGTTAGACTGAATTATTGTGTTGGCTGTAATATTTTGTGATATATGCGCTTTCTATTCTAGGTTACTTTTAAATACCTTTGAGTATGTTTTCTGACAACTTTTTGGATTTCACTATCACATTATCTGGTATGTTATGTATTATAAATTCATGAAAATATCCAAGATACGTGCTAAAGAGAATTATATTTATATGTGAACATATTAATGTTTTATGTAAACTCTGGTTGTTTTATTTTTCATATATGTAAATAATTTTGTAGATTTTATTTCTGTTTATAAAGTAGATAACTTTTGATAAACCTTGAAAACAGAATGTCTATGAAGTTTCTGTTCACAATATTGAAGGAATTTTCCTGTTCACAATGTTAATGGAAACATTTTGGCTATGTTCTTAAGTTCCATTTTATCAGAAAGTTTTGTGTTTTATGATGACACAAACAAAAATTTTACTTAGCTTTTAGTGTAATATATAATAAACACATATAGCACAGCGTGATTCCATGAGACTGATGCTTGGTGAAGTATAATATAATAAATATATTTCTGCTCTATTTTTTTCTTCTAGGAAGTGCATTAGGGTTTAGAATACACATACAACTGTATTAAAAAGCTATTTTTATTGCCTAAGCCACATCTCTCGTGTGACAAGCCAAATTTAATTTTTCATGAGTTTGAATGCAAACCAAAGATTTGTTAGAAGGTAGAAAAGAGAAAATTCCTCTTACCACGTCCAGATTTAAGGAAAGAAGGCATTATCAGATTTTTTTCCAGCTGACAGAAATTTTGCCCCAAACACCTTTTCAGTAAGTTTTCTTGAAGAAATTATTGTTAGCAGGTGTACGTTGACAGTGAAAGAGGAGAAAGAGGAAGGAAGGGAGAAAAAACTAAGTCATGGTTTCAGTTTGGAGAAGCGACACGCTACTATCCTACTTCTGAAATGCACAAAAGTGATTGTTATGGATTAGAAAAATGTAGAAAGACTATAGGAAAAATATGCCTGGGAATAGCTTCATCCTGTGCACACATTTTTCCTTCGTGCCTGGGTCGTTTGCAAAGCTAAACCGGCAAAGCGTGAGGAGATTAGAGTTTTATCAACAGCCCAAACCACCTGCGGCAGGTGCAGGGGCTGGACGGCCTGCAAGGCCACTGGAGCCGCGGAAGCCAGGTTCTGGCAGGCGTCGCCTCATGTTAACATGTCACCGATGCCAGTCCAAAGCAGAGAGCAATTGCCAGGGACTGAGCTGAAATATGAGACGTTGTTTAAAAAACACAGAGGAAAGAAAGAATGAATGAAAGAAAGAAAACACAGGCTCAGGCCGCTGGCTTCTTCCTTAGGTCAATACTGCCAAACCCCGCCAACGTGCAGCCAGGGGAGCTGGCAGGACTGGAGCAGCGGGCGCAAGGTGTGCAGGGACCTGGAAGGACTGAAAAGTCAACGCTGAAACCGAAGCAGTGGCCGCCAAGGCAAGGGCTGAACCGCGCAAGGGCAGGATGCTTTTCCATTTTTCACACTGACAAATTTCTTTTACTCTCCCCTGTATTTTTTAAAGACCAATATATTCAACTTTCAGACGTGCAATTGTAGTGGATGAGTTACTTATCCAATAGATTTGTAAGTGGATAGAGTCATTAAAATAGTTTCATGGAAAATAATTAAACTTTGAATTATACAGGAAATAGTACACAAGTTACTTGGGAACCTAGTTACAGACTAGGTAACCTAGTTACAGACTCATATTCAGGTTTTTCCAAGCTTGAGAGTACTTATATATGACTATCAGTTTATGTAAATAATTCAGTGTCCATTCATCATGGTTCACACTTACTGAACTCTTACAAAGAAGATCCAATGAATTTTCAAAAAAAAACACCAAAAAAAGTTCCCCATTACACTATTAACTTAATACCACGTTCTAGTGGTGTTAGAGTGTTTGGTGTTCAATTAGAAGATTTTAAGATCCATGGAATAAAAATTCTTACTTTATTTTCATTATTTTCACCAACAATGTCATCTAATTAAAGGATTTCTTAGGTAAGAGTACTCATTTAAAAAACTGATTAAGTTCAACAGAACAATTAACTTCTGTTGTCCAGGTCAGTGTATCTTTTATGTAAATTTGATCCTCCATAGAAATAGGAAATACGGACAGACAGAGAAGGGGAGCGATAGGAGAGAGAAGGAGAGGAGGAAGTGGAAAAGGAAAAAGAATGAAGTGAAGAAGGTGAAGAAAGAGAAAAAAGAGAAGAAAGAAAACAGTTAAAATCAGAGAGGGAGAAGAAGAAAAAGAGAAAAACTATAAAGTTTTTAAGTGGCTCATATGTCGCAGCTATTGTACATGGTTTGGAGAGATGTAGCTATGAAAAAAACCCAAAAAGATCAATTCATTTATCCATTCAATAGAAATATATTATGTCAGGCTTTTTTGGCGAAAGCATTGTAGTGAATGCTCTAAGTTTAAAGACAAATAATATAATTTAGAGTGTATTTGACATTCTATTCAAATTTACTAAATGTCTGGCTTTTATTTATTGAATGTCAGTTTTACAATTTAGAAAAATGGGACTTCTCAGCAATTGTAAGAAGAAAAATAATTAAACATTATGGAACAAAACTTTGCAGATATAAAATAGGAAACCTTGAAGGTAATTCTATAAAACTGCTTAAGATTGTAGGAACAAGCAGAAATTAAGTAAAGCTAAAGATATTTCCATGAAAATATATTAGCTTGGCAGTTCAAGTTGGGTTATTCCTACGAAGCACAGGCTTATATATTACAGTCCACACTGTCCATGAGGGGGGCATGGGATCAAAGACATCTGATACCAGACCTGTGAACTTCTAAGAAGCATCAAATATAAAATTGGGACAGTGACACCTTCAATGAGAAGACATGAATAAAATATGTAGCATGATTCCTCTTATATAGTGTCCTCTTAATGGAGTGTTAGTTCACTTCTACTAACTCATAGGACAATTCACCTCTTATAAAGACCTATCTAAAATATGCATGTGATCATTCTTTCTGTCCATTCACGTTTTACCATTTCTGAGATGATAGAAGGGGTAAAGGTATGTGACAGCCAATACAATTTGTGCTATGCTTTGTTCTTATTAAACTCTGTAACATTTACCTAAATCTACTTACCTAAAGATTTGTCTCTATTCTATCCTTCATCCCTAAGTTATCTACTATATAGAAATATATAATTTGTGACTTAATTTTTCCTAGAAAGCTACTATGCAAGAAAGGCAATAATGTACTAGTATTTACTAATAAGTTTTCTCCAAATATGATCTTGATTCTATACTGTATCAGTTGTTTACTATTTTTGTTTAGTTTATAAATTGAAACTAGTGCTGTGTCATATAAGATTGTCTTTATTAGAAAATTATTAGGAACACAACTGTACCCCAATGTAAAAATGATCTAGAAATTGACTTAATAAATTATTAAAAACATAATATTCTATTGGGGTTAAGAGACAGAAGGAATCATATAAAATTCAAACTGTAACAAACCTGTCAGAGCATTTTTGGTAAAATCTGCCTATAGTACTTTATTTTCAAAAGTTGAGTGAGTAGACTCAAGTGAATACACAATACAAAGGCACTTATGTATATTTCTGCATCATCATTTTAGATCAATATGATTAAGAAAATGATCCTACATATTTCAAGAACAGGGCACTTTTGAGAAGTAAAATAATTAATTCAATAAAAACAAATGAATATAACTGACTTACAAGGAGACAAAAAAACAAATAACAGAAGTACTTGATTTTTTTTTACCTTAAAGATGTGAAAAAATGCCTTTCGCAGATGTTGTCATGTAATATTTTTAGAATTGTGCCATGTCTTTGAAATTTTTTAAAATCAAGAAATATAAATACTCCAAAACAAAGAACTACAAATTTTCATCAGTTGAGTATAACAGCAATAAAACTGTAGGAGAGTTATTTGTTTTCAATACTAAAAAGTATATGATAACTTTTTCTTGAATAGCTATTGTTTAGATATTTAGGTAACAGGAAAACCACAAGTTTTGTTTCAATTTAAATGTTCCAACAAAGAAGCAAAGAAAATGCAGAAGTCTTTTTATACAATTGAACTACTTTCAATTTTCTTGATACTTTTGTATAGGCCAACACAAAGCCTTAAATAAATGGCCACATACTTACTAGAAAGAGTAATGGCTCTTCCCATTTTCTTGTGAACTTAAAAAGGGTGGTAAAATTCCAAAGCTTTGAGTCAACCTCTTTGTTTATTTTTGCAGCCACAGAAGGCAATTAAAACACAGTATCTAAAATAGAAGTATGGGAGATTTTCACACACGCACAATGGTGGCTAACAAATGAAGATGAACCAACCAGCTAAAGTATTTTATATAAATAACTGATTGCATTGCAGTGACCTCTGTAAGTTAGGGAATCTCAGCAAATGGAATAGCTTTTATTTCTAAAAGTGTTTCTTGTGCTCAGAGAACATAGTTTTAAATTAACAATGGCTCCTTTATATGCATTCAAGACTACAATCTGAGTTCAAATGTTTTTAGGAATCCTTTCCTTTGAATTTTGTTAGCAATGTCTAAAAATTTGAGTTGTTGTGACTTTCAAATAAGTTTGTAAATTTCAGGACTGACAATATCTTTTGTTTCTATTGACATTGTTTGTGCTGGTTCTAAAAGTTTAAGATATGAGTTGAATTTTCTCAAAAATAATTTAGAAAGTATGATGAATTCTGTACCTATCTCTTTGCATTTTTAAAATCTTGGCAAAACGTATGTAATAATATAAGATGTCATTTTCTAAATTAAGTTTATTGGTACTTCAGATACACATAATGTCCTCATTTATCATAAAGAATTTATATCCATACATGATATATCTTAGTTACTCTTTTTTCCTATTCCCTTCCTTTTTCTTCATGTTCTCTACTTTTCCTTATTTACAAAGCTTTGTTTCCATTCTACCCCTATTTTTACTCATCCTTTCCCGTTTCCCTTTCTTTTTGAACAGTTACTTCCTATTTCACAGTATCTATCATATATTTTGGTTTTTATTTACATTTTTAATTTCTCATACAAGACAATGCAATATTTATGTATGTGTCTGATTCATTTTCTCACAGAAGAAAGACAATACAATATTTACATATATATGTCTGATTTATTTCACTTAAGAATATGGTCTAAAGGGCCATCCATTTAGCTATAAATGTCTCAACTTTATCTTTCTTTATGGCTGAGTAATACTCCATTTTATATATATATATATATATATATATATATATATATATATATATATAATTTTTATCCATTAGTCAATTAATTGATGGACATTTGGGTTGTTTCCAAGGTTTAACTATTACAAACTGTGCTATTTTAAATTTACATATTGGAATTAAATATATTTACATTGTTATGCATTGCATTCACTCTGAAGACAGCTGGATCTTAATAATAATAACTACAGGACAGAAATATTAGAGATAATATATGTCCAAAGAAGAGAAATCTTCAGATAAGAGTCCAGTTGAATACAGCTATTTCTGTGTTCCATGATATTAAAAATAGAATGAACACAGTCTTTATATATTCCTAACAGCCTGCAGCCCTGTCACTCTATGGATACTCTCAGGACACCCTGCTAATTAAAAAGGTTTACAAAATCTTTTTTCTACACTTTAACTCTAAATATTCACAAAATGTGTGTTAAATGTATCTTCAAAATCATATGTGTATGCTTATGTTTATTTCTACTACATGCTCACTGTATGTGTATTTATATTATGTATTATATAAGGGTCTATATAAACACAGATTTATTTATAGATTATATAAGCACATATACATTTATATTATATATATTTATATTTGCATTATATGTATATAATTCTGAACATCATATATATGTATGTTCAGAATGATATTCTTCATTATAAGCTAGGAGTTAAACCTAGGGCTTTACACATATAAGTGCTGCACCACTGTTCTACATCCTCAGCCCTAGAAATAATTTAAATGTACTTGTCTATTTTCTGTAGACTAGGAACATATATTGATGGATTTCTTAAAAATATATATATATATATATATATATATATATATATATATATATAATTTAAATAATATAGATATTGGAAAGATAGGGCAACATATATAAAAGTTATATTCATTTAACCTATCATGTCATGACTTAAAAATTAAACTACTTGAGAATTTTGTGAAATAAGTTACCTAAAGAACAACTGTCTTCTATCTGTAGGTATCTCCGGAGACTTTTGAACTGTATATTGAATGAGTAATCCATTTTAGTGCTGAGACATAAGATAAAAAATAAGCACTCTGCAGAGATAGAAGGTGTACCACTCCAAGCCTCATATGTACGTATATCTAATATGTGCAAATTAGGGATACATCTGGCAACTTTAAGAGCTGGACAAGGACTCAGTAGCCATTATGAACAAAAACAATTAGCTGTGTTATGGTGTTCTTAATTGCAGATGGTATCATGCCAATTTGTTCATACCTCATGGACTTCTTCTGTTTATGCTCATTGAATAGCACTGTTTATAACTGCTCATAGAGTTGTTTGGCTTCATAACTTACAAGTGTATCTGCCAACTTGTTCATCTAGGAGAAAATAATACTTTGAAATATAATTTGAAACACATTTTAGGCTATTTGCATTAACTATCTAAAGAAGGGTCTAAAGAATTTTAAGAGACGGGCAGAGTGTATAATCTTCCATGTAAGAAGTTTCGTCTTTGTCTCCTGAGGCTTCTGTTTACACAGAAAGAAAACTACAATGTGACATTTGTTGATAGTGTCTGCTAAAGGAAGGTACCTCTTCAGGGTACTTCTAAGACGTAAATTATGGTATTTATTAGTGAAATAAATCTAACAATTTCAAAGAACAAAACCATTTATTTTTAAGGAAATTCATTACATTTGGCATATGCCAGCTTTTCCACCCTAAAAATAATATGTCTGGATTTTTTTAAAAAAACCTTTATTTCTCTGTGATTCAGAACTGTGTGCCCCCTAAAGACACAAAAAATGTTTTAAATTATGAGATACTAGAGGTATAAGCTTAGAGAAGATTTTATGTCTATGTAAATCTCAGCTCTAAAACCAAAATAATAAAATATTCCCATCTTTTGAAAATCCTATGAGATTATGCACTGGAAAATTTTAGTCAAGTATTATAGAAAATTAAATATCAATTTTTGAAAATTCAGGATTATTTTACATTCAAATTGCTTTCCAATCTTCCGTCTGTCTTAGCGTGGATTTTATGTGTAGGTGTGTGTGTGTGTGTGTGTGCCTACGTGTGCCTGTGGTACTTGCAGTGTTTGGAGGGGAAAAGAGGAGACGCTGTGAGCTGAGCTTATGTCCCCAGAGTTCATAACTAACGAAGGAGAGAACAACAAGCACCATTCGCTCTGTTTAGTGGTATCTAAGCGATGCAAAAAGAAACTATGCAGTTTAACCTGTGGGAATCCTAGATACACAGTAGTGGGAGCAAGGAAGAAAAGACAAAAAATAGCACGGCAAGGAAAAACTACGTGGAGACCATCTTCTGAATGGCTTTATATATAACTTTGAAAAGCTTGTGACATATGTCGTCCCATAGTCAGTGTAACTTTTGATTCAATCAAATCTTTTGATTTGAGGTACAATAATTATAGTTTTATTGAAATTTAAGGCATGCAGTTTTAAAACATAGTTTGGTTACCACATATCCTTTCTCCAATATGGTCCCATGATAGCATCTTGCAAAACTATGGTTTCATATCTTAACCTAAATATTTATATGAACCCAACTGAGTCACAGAAAAGTTCCATCATCACAAGGATCCACGGTCCTTGGTCCCATTAGTGACCATACCCACCCATTAGTGATCTCTGGTATCCACCAGCCAATGTTATACATATCAAACCAACGATGTGGATCATTTTTCCTGGTTCAGCTGAATTTTCCCTGATATCCAATCAAGCAATAGCACTATTCCATAGGAGAAGTTGTTTGTTTCTACTTGTTTAATTGCTAACTCTTATTCCATTTTAATAATATACTGCAGCATATTTAATAATTTACCCATTGAAGAATTTCTAGATTGTGGTCAGTTTTGGGACAGCTTAGCAAAAATCACTAAAAACATTTCTGGATAAGTTTTATGAGAGTGTGTTTTTATTTCTGAGAATAAATGCTTAATGCTATAATTACCCAATTATACTGTAGCCACATAGTTTGTTTTAAAAGATGCAACCACACCATTTTGCAAAGTGTTTGTACCATTCTGTATTCCTGTAACAAATAAATGAGGAATTCAGTATTTGGTGTTATTTTCACTATTGTTATTATGTACATTAGCCATAGTTCTCTAATGCTATCATAGGTTTTGAAAAGCAGATGAGTTGTTAGTAGGTGTAATAGAAGAATCTTTCCAATAGTATGTAAATCAAAGATGGAATGAAATGAGGAAATTTTAGTCAATACTGTTACTTAGAAATATATTTAATTTATTTAGGCTGGAAATCTCTGATCTGATCTTATTAGGTTAGAAAGAAGCAATAAGGTTTGGAAGAAATTTCTGAGGCTTTCTCATAGTATTTTACTAACATCATTCCATATTTTAGGCAATTCTGGGTTGGCAAAATAGAACCAGTTTACTGACTCAAATTCAAAAGCCATATCCTGTTATCTTCAGTTGCAAAGCATCTCTATTACCTGCAAACATAGTTCATTTTATATAACACAGACACATATCTGTTATGCAAAGCACAACTACATAGCACAAATACTTTCTGATCATCCTTTCAGATAGTTTTCTATTAAGAGTGGGGTTTGAAGACTTGACATATCAATCTGAGAACTCAGGATAGTCACTGAAAAAATAAAATAACTTCTGATACATTTTTCAGTCATTGCATTTATTTAGCAATCTGCTTGTTTACTATCTAGCTTACAAATATCTGCTCCATCAATTTTCCTCACCTGGAGGGAGTGTGTTGAATAATCCCAGCAGAGGCCTCACTTGTTGTCTGCTAATAGTTGAGTATGAAAATGGAGGGGCGAGAGAGCCAGCACCACAGTGTACGGGAAATACAGTCAGCTCTCTACATCTGTGGTTCTGCATCCATGGGTTCAAGTAACCAAGGATCAAAAATATTTTTAAAAATTGTACCTCTGTTTACGATGTACAGACCTAGTCTCTTTTATTATTCCCTAAATGATACTGTATAACAGCAATTTACATAGTTTACATCATGTCAAATATTTTAAGTAATGGATGATTTAAAATATCTGGGAAATTGTGTATTGGTTACATACAAATATAGTCTCATTTTATTTAAGGCTCTTGATTAGTCACATATGTGGTGTCCCAAATGGGATTCTGGAACAAATCCCATATAGATGTCAAGGGATAATTGTAGTCTATGAAACTTGTATAAGAATTCATCAGAGTTACAGATTTAATATGATATATATATATATATATATCCCACACATTATATATATTCCAATATGGGATAGATAGAGACATAGACCTAGACATAGACATAGACACATGGAGAGAGATTACAGTGGCTGCCTAGAGAGGCAGGTGTGGTCTGCATGCCAGAAAGCTGAATAATACAGTCAAAAGTGGAAGATCTGGAGTTCACTTCAGAGTCCCATTGGTGTCTGCATCTTTAATGGTCTTCTTTGGAAGGCTGAAGAGTCTGTCCTGGAAGAGTGGGGAGCCTGGCCTGGAACCCTGGATTTGGCTATGAAAAGTAATGGCAAAGACTGGAGCTCATTCAAAGAACGGAGGAGGGACTTCCTTCTTCTTTCCACTTCTTCCCACCCAGACCGCAAGCCTATTGGTTGGTGGCACCCACACCCAGGGTGGGGACGCCCTCTTCAGTAAATTCAACATCAGGCACACCCAGAACTATGCTAGGCCAATCAACTGGGTAGTTCTTTCAGGTTGACAGTTAGCTGTCCCTAAACCCAGCTCTTAAACTTATGAAACTAAGAAGTAGAGCAAATATAGAAAAACTAAACTTTCTCAGAAGATGAAATAATAGGTTTCCCCAGTGCAAAAGATGCTGCATGAGCTTTGTTTCTGGCTTCTGGATGCAGTTTAATATATATATATATATATATATATATATATATATATATGCATTAAAAGTCTTCATTTTCTAATATGAAATTTTTCAGGTAGATAGTATTTTGGTAAGCACAAATAGAGGTAACTTTTATAAAGAATTGAGAACTACAAAAAGTAACACAGTTATTGAACATATCCTACATTATTAGAAATGTTTGTCTTATTATCTAAGGGAAAAATACAGAATCCAAACTTCTTCCATTACAGATAGAATCTATTCCCACAAATTTGAAAATCAATAAAACTTGTTTTGGGAGAGTAAATGATTACTTGATAATTTATCTTCTACACCATCTTCCAGTGAAAGTATTAGAAGGATTGTGTGTGAATTTAATCAGAAGTGTAGAGCTTTTGAAAAGTAAGAGTTGTTGCTCAGAAAAGGGAAAGTCAAGTTGAAATTTTTAAAGAACTACTTGGGAAGCTTTTTATTTCAATATAATAAGAAACTAAATATTAGTAGCATGATTATAACTGTTCTGATCCTTATTAATTATGCAAAACTGATATGGAAGTTGGGCTCATAAATGCTGTGTTTGCTGACTTCATTTATAGCAACCCTTCTGTTACTTCTGAATTTGTCATTCTCTTCTATTTATTCCATTCTGAAGTAACACTTCAGTACAAAGATCTTTATTTGCCACAAATTTCCTATAATTCTGCCCAAGAACAAGCAGAGGAAGAACAATAACCCAGTAAATTATCCATATGAATGTACTATCAAGGTGTTAATAATTATTTCATGTATTTTCTTTTATATGACCCTTTTCTTCAAAATGGCTTCCTTCCTTTGAGTTATACACCTTAGCGAAAAACGAATTATAGCCTTAGATTAAGAAACCTTGATATATAATTCTCTAAATTGTTTCTTTTTCTATGGAATATTTTTAGGACATTCTTTCATGAAAATTTTAAGTTTCTCTCTCTCTCTCTCTCGCTCTCTTTCTCTGTTAATCATTAGAGAAATTGCAAGAAGTTTGAAATAACTCAGTGTTTTAAAATAGTTAAATCTTATTGTGATTATATGTGCATAGGTTTTTGCTAGATATGTGTAGAAAAAGTAACATAATATTGAATTGTTATGCCTCACTCTATTTTCATACATTGTTGAATGTGTGTGTGTGTGTGTGTGTGCAGTACTCAAAGATGCTTAAATTGCAGTATCTTTCACTTGTCATTGATAGTACCTTATCACATTAAATGTTTATTTGGGGTTGATTGAAATGTCAATGCGTTTTAATAGGGCAGTTTTACTTTCCAGGTAGTGTCAAACTCATATTATATGAGCATCTACCTACTTAACTCATGGTGGAGAAACATACACTATTCCAAGATAGATGTTTAATCATAAAATGCAATGCAAAATATTGTGTGACCAATGTCACAATATTTCAGTCATATAAGTAATAACAAACCAATTCACTAGGGCTCTCCTTAAAAACTATGTAAAATTTAATGTTCCAAGATTTTGTATAACATATGAATAACTAATATTCAAATTTATGTACACAAACATACATATATTTAGATACATGGGCACATATGTGTACATATAAAATTAAATTTTAGTCCATGAAATATTTTAACAGGAGAGATCTCATTGTCAAAAGTTATTGTCTTAGACAAAAAAACTAAAAAATTTCAACATCCAAATAGCAGTCACCATGTAATATATAAAAGCACCTTCTTTCATTACTTGCTACCATTAAAATATTGTGAAAGCTACTTCATTGAAATCTCTTGACTCCTCATCCAACTTCTAATCTTTTATAAACATGTGACTTGGGAATAGTAATTAGTCTCACGCACGTTATTGTCAATAGAATGAAGTGCTTAGATAAAGGTCCAGTTCTCAGCTATGTAGGATGAAACTATGGCATTCAAATGACCTGCGACATTACCGAAAATTTGAGCTGATCTTACTCTCTGCTTTATACTTTTCAGAATCTGTTACTATCAATGTCTAGCCTTTTAATTTACTAATCAGTATTACATACCTACCCACAGGGATCTGTCTCCCTTATTTCCATCACAACATTGATACCAAGTAAGTCCACTGTAGTAGTATACATGTGAACCTGTTCCTGTATAAAATGCTGTCTCTCCTGTAAACCAGTACCTCTGATACTGATGGCTTGTTTCAGACTAAGCCTGCTATATAGTATCTATAAACTTGTTCAATGTATCTTCCCATTCATCCCTCTACTGCATCACTTTATCTAATTTCCTCAGCTACATGAGATCAAAGTTTCTTTCAGCAAAAGAGTTAACTTTCACACAGACCATATTTCTGATCCTCAGTCTAGACACTCCTTGTTCATCAGCGATGACTGGAATTTGGATCTGGATGCTCACTACTGTCACTCAGCACCTAACCATAAATGATGGGTTTTCTGTAGCAACTCATTTTTTTTCTCCATGTCTAATTAGTGCATCCTTGGCTGGGATGCTGCTAAGGTAGCACAAATTTGGCTTTCAGCTTTGTGTTGTTAATGAGGAGTTTAGTCTTCAAGTAAACTGCCTGTAGCAACTTGGTGCATTCTCTTCATTGTAGGTCCACTTACTGTCAGCCCATTACACTCGTCCAATTCTGCAACATGAAACATTATCACAAGAGAGTCCCTTCTTGTTATATCTCTAGGGCAAATTCATCTGCAGAAAAGTGTTCCCTGGCTGAATCATGCACAGACCCACAATCTGTTCTACTTTTTTTTTTTTTTGCACTACTAAACTAGTAGACCTAGTTGTTTTATCCTCTTTCGAAGCAAGGAAGTATTTCAATGTGCCCTCATCAAAGATTCCAATTTGATAAAATATGCAATAGAAAACAAGTTCTTAGAAAAGCCATGTATTTCTCAGTTCTGATGAAACTATTACTGTATTTGCACTCTCTGCTCATTAGAGGAAGAACCTGATGTTGACCTAGATTGTGTGAGAGCACCTCCCTTTTTCCAAATCAAAACCCATTATACAAGCTGTCCAATCTTTATAAGTTAGTTGAACTTCTCACCCTACCAGTACTAATCTATGAATGAAATGGAAATAGTAAAGGAGAGAGAAGTTTGAATATCCAGATAGAGCTACTTTCTTAAGTGAAAATATTCGTGTGGCTTCTATCATACATGCAATAATAAGTTGCACTTTAAACCCAATTTATTTCTTCAAATCAAGTGACATTTAACTTGGAAAAGCACACTCTTTAAAGATGACCCTCTATAGCCTGATTAATAATTAGTATGGAAAATTTCCATGTGAGGTACCTTAGTCAATTTCCGTCCATCCATGAATGAAAGAAGAGATGTGTTTTGGCTCATGGATATCGCCCACTGGGAGAGGCTTAATGAAGGAAGAGCTGCCCACAGCATGGTAGTCAGGAAGCAGAGTGAGAGGGGTGTACCCAACAAGAGAGATGGGCTCTTCCACGCAGTAATGGCCCCAGGATCCAAGCACTTTCCAAAAGCTCCTCCTCTGGGAGCATGAGACGTTGCGAGGACATTCTAGATCCAAATTGCAACCAAGGTAAGGGAGATAGGGAGACTTATCTTTCATCGCGGTGTAGATAAATTATACAGAGTCTCTAAAATTGACTGCTTGATAATATTACTATGAAAATGACGTCATGAGAGAACACTATTAAACATGCTTTAGTGAAATGTATGCAGAATTCATTCACAGAGAATATAATTCAAGGAAACATATGAATAGTAGTATAAACTACCGGGTAAGAGAAAGGAAGGGAACTATAATAGGAATATATTACAGATAGAATTTTAAAATAGTATGTACAAAATATCTAAGATAAGAATTTCCAGATAGTGGAATTTACTCAGCAAAAGTAGTATGAATTTAGGACTGAATGAATGCTAGACAGCAGTCAAAAAACAAAGAGCTCTAAATATTTCCACCAAATGAATCTTGGCTACCTCACTGATAGCATAGAGGCAACAGTCGCTTATAATTTTTCATCAATTTTACTTCAGTTTGAATTAAAAAACTAGCCAAAAAACTACTCCATAAATAGAGTAAACCATAAATAAATCAATACATTTGCATTATTATGTAGATAATGAATCATAGGAAATCTCTTAGTATACATAGTCAACTGGTATTAAACATTGCTAATATATTATAAAAAAACTATATAGACACTAAATGCATTTCTTTCTTTTCTACAAAAAGTGATTTTCTAAGAAAAAAAATCATTTAGCTTTTGGGTGATTTACCTGACGTGGTGTATATGGCTGCCACCTAGTGTCTATATTGTTGAACTGCAGGCATGCAGTCCTCATAGCCAAGAAAGCACTCAGATCCACATGAAAAATTCGTTTCAGAACAAAGAATATCTAGGAATTTCTGGACACATCATATTTTTATTGCTGTTATACAGGATGTATCACTAAACCTACAGCTTTCTGTGTTAAAAGTATATTTAGGGCAGTACTCCCAAAAATTCACCTTAAAAAAGGTAATATTCCATGTCCATATTTATCCACAACCATACAAACATAGATATTCATATGTTATAGCCAGATTTCTCTGCTGGAATTCTCAGTTTTTAAAAGTAAAATTACAGAGACAGAACATTGTGTCTTTGTTTGTTTGCTGTTCTAACTTTTCAAGTTGAAGTGTTGGCAGTCCTATTTTAATTTTCACATTTTCTTTCAAGGCAGTTTTTTTTTTTCTTAGAACAAATGTTTGAAAAACCTGATTTAAAGGAGTCGTTCAGCTTTCAGTCACAATTAACTGCAGCTTTCAGACAACTATTGAACTATACTGCAGCACCCTTTCTTCTACTCTGTTCATATGAAATGTACAATAAAATTTGTGTGCGCCTCAAGAGCCACCAAGAAGAAATAGCAACAAAGGAAAGATGACTCAGAATAAAATATTATTCTTGTTTTACCAAAGTTATTAATGTAGATAGGCGTGGTGTCACAAATCTACAACCCCAGCATGTGGGAGGCTGAAGCAGGAAAGTCACTGAGAGTTCCAGACCAGTGTGAACTGCATAGCAAATCCTGTCTCAAAAAGACAAAATAGCAGAAAAGCAAAAACTCATTATTGTGCAAGATTTTCTTCCAGAAAACACTAGGAAAAACATTTGTCTGTATCAATGAATAGAGCTGGGGATTCAGCTCAGTGGTGTGAGCACCTGCCTGACAAACGCAAGGTTATGAGTTTGATCCCCCCACAAAAAAGTACTGTATGAATGAACTGGTATATTTGATCCACTGATAATGAAATCTGAGTGTTTCATCAGTTGTTTATTTTTGCTGACTTGCAATGGATTCACATTATGGGTTCACAATTTAAGTGTTTTTCTTTTTAGCTGCAAGTAAATGATAGCATTGTTTTAATTTTAACTAGGTAAAGACCTATTTGGAATTACAAGTTTAGTGCTGCAAGATCTATTTTTATTGTTGTTTTGTTTTACTAAAATAACTTTTAAGTGCTGTAAATTTTTTTCATAAACACTTTAATGTAAAATCAAACAGAGGTTATTTATAATATATGTATACATATATATGCATATATATTTTAAAGTCTATATAATATATATATATATATATATATATATATATATATATATATACATTTTAGAGAAAAACATATTGTATTTACTTTTCCAGTGTGTTCTTCTGTTCCACTGACAAAAATCTCCCTCTGTCATTACATAATATATAACCACTTCTATTATTCTCTCTTGATTTTTACCTTTATAGTTTCCTGTGTTAATAAGTAGGAAATCTGTGCAGTCCAGTAGTAGTTTTAAAACAAAAATAACAACACTAGAGTTAATTTTACATAATAAATTAGAAGACATTCTAATCATTCCTCACCCTGTACAATAGCAATAATTACATGGTTTATAAGATGGTTTAGATATTGAGTTTCTCTTTACAATGTGTTTTCATACTACTGTGATAGAGTCGTTTTCAATAAGAGTTAAATAAGTTTAAAACAGCGCAAATGCCACATGTTTTTATAATACTTTAAGTAGGTCAGCACGCTGAAATTATTTTGCTTAACAATATTTCTAGGAAGTAAATTTAGATGCATCTCAAGCACTTGAAACCGTAATTTATGGATCAGTGTCACCTTCTCCAGCGACTCTTCATGAAATAGCACAAGGGTCTCACGCACTGAAATGCCATTGGGCAACCTGGTATTACTTGCTTACACTGATAAAGGAGGAAACAGTGGTTATATTCTTACTCTCATGTGTTCGATGAATTTAAATTTCAATTAAGTCATATTAAACATTCTGTTCTATGCCATCCTTATTTAACAATAGTGGTGATTAGTTTGTAATTGTTGTCGCTGTTGATGCCAGCTTTATATCCTCCCATCTGTGATTGTATAGTTGAGAAATTCACACATTTCCATTATATTTACTTGTGTTTTGAATTTATGGGGTCTTAAACACTTAAAAT
Source organism: Hydrochoerus hydrochaeris (assembly GCA_004027455.1). Lineage (NCBI taxonomy): Eukaryota > Metazoa > Chordata > Mammalia > Rodentia > Hydrochaeridae > Hydrochoerus > Hydrochoerus hydrochaeris. The sequence continues at coordinate 36,085 of PVLA01007453.1, read as the reverse complement.
TTAACTAAGTGTGAAATCTTTCAAAGAACCGTAGTTTTGTAAGCACTACAATATGGGTTGCTAAAATCAGTAGCGCTAAAAGTTTTAAACCAATTTTTTAAAGTGGTGTTTTGATTTCTCCTTAAATAGAAAAATTTAACAAAATTATAGGTAGCTTTGGATCCACTGGGTAATACTGAAAAAAAATTGACTTACAGAGTTCATTTGTAAGCACATTTTACCAAGTATATTTGAATTTAATTTATAATTTTAACACAATACTCTCAATATATAATACTCCCCTACAAATGTTTACTTTCTAATGTTCTTTTTCTGTAAATACTTTTTAAAGCACTTTCTTTTGAGCCTATTGAACAGTATTTTCTCTTCAGGCTCGTGGCACGCATCCACTGGCTTTAGGACTTTTCCTTTCCCTTTTCTTTTCTTCTTCTTCTTCTTTTTTTGTTTTTCCTGAAAAGCTCATTCATGTTTCTACCTTAGTTAGGTTCTGCTTGTCTTTCACATGTGAACTAATAATGGACTTAGTACTGGTCATGGTCACCAGTAACTTCATCAGCCACAATGATGTTGCAATGACTGTATACAATATAAATTTAGTCACTTCATTCCTCGGTTCCTCATTGGGTACTGATGACAGTCAAGTTGGCTAACAGGTGATGGAATAGTTTTGGATTCATTCTGAGTAATTAAAAAACTTAATTTTCAGCATACAACAGTAAAATTAAGTTCTTGAAATTTACTGAATTAATCAGATAATATAAATGTGTGTTTTATGAAATGTATTTAAAGAAGGAATGGGTTATACAAAATAAAATGAGTTCAATAGTGTATGTGTTCCTAATTTATGCATACATGTAATATATACAAATATATATACACACACATATATACATGTATGTATGTGTATTAGTTGTACGTGTAGGTCATATATGTATGCTAATGTGTATAGGCAGGATAGACAGATTGTGTGTGTTTATTATAAAAAGAATAAGTAGTCATAGGTCAAAACAGCTGGTTTGGAAATGGCTCAAGTGAGAAATTATTTTCGCTCATTTGAACAATAACCAAAGGATTTGACATCAAACTTTGGAGGATGAAGAGAAATCAGCTGCACAGGCTATTCAACTTTTACTCGTTGTTTGAAATTAATATCTTTCGTATCATTAAAGATCATTTGTATCATTAAAATTGAAAATGTTTGTTGTTTATACTGACTCATGTAATCATTCCAGTTTCTATTATGCTGATAACAACCTAGAATTTATATTCAATATATCCCATTTTATATGTAGGGGATAATTGCATAATGTATCCATATTCTCTATGTCATTTACATTCAGTGTTCCCATTGTTCCATTCAAGAAAAGGATAAGAAATAATTTTTTGATGCCTTTTAGTTTGTGGGAAGCTGTGGGTGGTAGATTGAGAGGTGGTTAGAAAATTATCCCCTAAAGACATTTCAGGTTAAACAACTTTCAGAATAAGATTGGAACTAACCCAAAGGTATTGGAAAGAAAGGGTGATGTGGGTGATAAAAGGTGACTTGTGTCTAGAAACTAATTAGCATTGCATAAATTACTAATCAAATTTCCTTTTTCAAATATAGATATGATTTATTCCAGAGAGGGTCTTGGTATAATTGACCTAAATATTGACCTATTTTTGCATCTTTCCTGATTTCAAATAAAAAACTTTTGACAGATGGGAATTTTGTCAAATGTTTTGTAATATTTAATGGAAAAAAAATATATATATATATATATATTGTTAAAACTCTAGAAACAAACCAATCACAGAAATCTTGCAAAATGTTATGTAAATTTTCTGTTATAATTTTTATTGTAATATATACACATAACAATACTTTTCTGCATGATATTTCAATGGTAAGAAGTAAGGTAATACAGGTGAAATACTTTAAAACAGTATTTGGCAAAACCTAATTATTTAGAAAACACTAACTTTTATTTTTATTGTTATATTGTATGTCAATTCATTACAGAATTCAAACCTAAATTGTATCCATACACATTTAAAGAATAGAAGTTTGAAGCATATTAGTCCAGTGTGACTCTCATTTGTTTAATAGTTAGACACTGACTATAAATTATAATTAGTTAAATGTTTTGATAAATATTTGATAAATATTTTTATAATCATAAACTATTTCTTTTGACACTATTTTAAGGAACATGTTTATTTTTACAAGTTTTTCCATATGACTTTTGTTACATATAAATCTATTTTCATAGTAATTCCTATTTACATCAAGTGGTCTTTCAAAAGTTTCCAATATTCTTTTAATTTTTAGAGCTATTACATGTTGAACACTAGATCTATGCATAAATATTTATAACATCCTTTTTAGTAAACAATTTAGTATGCAAGATATGACACATTTAAATATAGCTAATTATTCTCTGTTGTCTTAGTGCTAACAAAAGATTTCAGAACAGTTACTTCCTGAGAAGTCCAGGATGCTTCCAGGACAAGTTTTCTTGAGGATAAATTGGAATTTTTGAAGTGAAAGAATGAAAGACTTTTGAGGAAGAAAGTACGTTTCAAGATATCCAGTTATTTTTAAAAATGCCTGATTTTCTTTCTTTTTGTATTTGGGACACTGTGGCAAACAATCCTTTGTTAAACTACCTTTAATCTAACAGAGGATTTAAATTGAACCTTGCAACACTTGAAAGCTTGCCCAATAATCCCTCAAACTGAATAAATTTGCTCATACAGGTAAAGCTAGACTATCATGTCTTTATCTCCCAGTGACTTTATAATTACCTTGGCAAATTTTACACAAAAGTAGATCCAAATAGTGTCACTCCTGTTTATTATAAGGGTTTGCTGAGCTTCTTGAGTATTTAGACTTTCACAGCAGGTAAACTGAAGATGTTAGGCACATAGTTTGGTTATGATAAATTTTAAACCATGGTATTTAATTTGAAACTCGTTAGAGTATCACATTGATTTTGTGAAAGCAAAATAAACAAAAATAATAAAATACGGTAAAGTATGAAATGTAAGAACAAGCCAAAATCATAATTAGGTAAATCAAACAAACTAACTGAAAAGTTGTTCAAACACAAGACAACTAATTAATTTGTCTGCTTGAAAACAGAATTTTTAAGAAAGTTTATTGAAAAAGTGAGAATGAGCACTACTATAGATCAGGTTACCAAATAAAATACTATAGATACAGTGGCTTAAGCATTAATATTAGATTTCCTCACAGTTCTGGAGGTTAGCATTCAAAGAACAGGGTGTCAGCATGATCAGTTTTGGTAAGGGCTGTTTTTTCTGGTTTGCAAACAGCTTGCCTTTTTCTGTCTTCTTACATGGTAAATAGAGGAAGAAAATACTCTGGATTCTTTTTTCATAAGAGTACTTATCCCTTCATGAATGCCCCACAATGATGATTGATCTAAATGTGTTTTTCTCTTAAAGACCCTGTCTCCAAATGCCATGGCATTAGGAATTAGGAATCAACTTTCAGTACGAATTTGACAGGGGTACAATTCACACCATAAAATGATTTGAAGTAGAGCTATTGGCAGTTGATCTTGGGAAACACTGGACAAATGCTGGGAAATTAGCACCAATTTTTGGTTTAATGGAATCTTATTTTTTTACATCCTTAACAAGAAGTTTTCTTACTTTCTCTTTTCATCTGTAAAGTAAGGATAATAATAAGAATACCTTAAAGTTTTTGCTATCAATAAATGATAGATCACTTAGGTGTTTAAGATGATACCTGGAATGTATATGTATATATAATTTTTGTTGTTGTTTTAATGTATGTTAAGAATTAAGTCAAGACAGATTCCTGAATTTTGGAAGACAGGTTGTCTCGGTGTCCTGCATTTCTCCAATAGAGCAAAAGCTGCTACTGTAAGAGTTTTACAAATGTCTCAGATGTCTATAGCTGTGTAGATTTGGACCTCTGATGACTTAAAAAGAATCTTTATCATGCATTTAGCCAGTTTGTATAGATAAACTTTAAAACTGTGGTGGATTTTTGCTAGATTTTCATAGAGATTAGAATATTCTTCACAAAATGTCATCTGACAAAAGATAATTTAACTATATTCAGTCTGTTGTTTGCAGTTGAACTTTTCATCTTAAGAACTTTCTTTATGGAAATGACTTTCATACTAAAGTATCACTTAATGGTCAAGGAAACGAGAGAGTTGAAATAAATCTTTTATGATTTAAATGATTATCATAAAAACAATAATGCTAATATGAAAAGCTTCTGAAATACAGTAGAAGCTATGCAAAGGGTCATATTTCAGAATTATTCTAGTTTACCGAAATTAAATTTGTACAGCAAATCTTTTAAGTCTTATAATCTTAGGATTATAGCTTAAGATAATTATTTTTAAAAGGTAATTAATAATTGTGAGAGTAAATGAAAGTAAAATAAACTTTTAAAGAACATAACGTATCAAGCAAACTTCTTTAAAGCAGAAATACATTTATGAATGATACAATTTCTAATCATTTCTAAATATGAAAAGCCACTTGAAATAAATTATTTTAAATGAAAAATATGAGTATTAAGTGATATTTTGTTAGAAAAATGTTGAGAAGATAGATTCCTGGAATCAAAACTATTACATTGTGTGCCACAAGAAATATAATTAAATCTGAAGATATTATATGAACCATTTATAATATAATCATTATGACTCATATTTATATAAATTATTTAGGCTCTTCATGTGGAGACCTATGGTTTCATACAAATATTTCCTACCTTGTTTTTATAATGTAACTTGACATATATTTGAAATTATGCAAAATTGGTATTTAACTTTATAATTATGTAGTTAAATTTAACTTAATGATTTATCTCTTATATATACAGAAAAACACATGATATGTGTGTAGTTCAGTCTCAGTATTTACTGATTTAGATTTATAGACCTTATATTTAAAAAAAATAAAAATTCAGGTGTCAGTATTGCAGTCTGTAGAATACTGATAATATTCCACTGGGAACATATTGTGTATTTTGTGAGAAATTAATCCTTTTACCTTAATGATATCTACTTGAGTTCATTTGTATACCAAGATGTAAAGTTCAAATTTAAACACAAATAATGTGCAAATAATATTATCCCACCCATTTATTTGCAGTGATGCAAAAGGATTTCAATATTCAATTAGGGTATTTAATTTCTTTGCTTTTAATTACATGCTATGGTGCTTTCAGCAAAAGGAGTATGTCTTGGTTACTTTTCTCTCTTCCTGTTGAGACAAAATACCTGACCCTCAAAGTTAGAGAAGGGAAGGTTTATTTCTTACAGGCTTTTGGAGGTTTTAATCCATGCTTAGCTGGCTGCAAGGCAGGGTGACATGGTTGAGGGGCAGCTGTTCATGGCTGCTGCAAACAGCAAGCACATATAGCAAAAGAGAGACACTCTTTCTTCCCATGGTTACATTGTATATTGGCTCTACCCCTGGGTGGGTGTAGCACCCACCTCACAAATCCAAGTGCTAAACAATGAACCAATCACAAAAGCTAGGCGTGACTGCATCCATGATTGCATGTGGCTTGGGTGGGGGCACTGATATAAACCATGACAGAGTAAATGGATTTTCTAACTATTGCATTTAAAGTACATGAACAAACTTATTGTACTTGAAGGTGTTTGTTGTATGTTAGTATCTTTTTTTGTACTAGACATTCACATAAAAATAATTAGTCACTACTAATTAAAGCATGGTTGATGTTCATACTGTCTACATTTGTCCAGTTTTTTTAAAAAAAGGAAGAGAAAGAAGGAATTCCAGGTTTGGAAACAGATTTGGAGATAGAGCATGCACTAATACTGGTGAAAGAGAGACATTATTTTTAGTTTTCTCATGGTTTTGAAAGAAGCTGAGTCTGCTTATAGCACCTGAATGTTTCAACCCAGACATTCTCCCTATATAATAACTTCCCAGCCTGAGATTTTTATCCCATTATTTCTGAACTGCAAAACTTCTGATGCTTCTATCAGAAGTTCCTTATGGCAAAGCTAAAGGTATTATGAATTAAATTTGTTATGTATTGAAGAATGAATTTGAGGAAAGATTCAAATCAAATGTAATGTCTTTTACAAATGTATCAAAAATTAAATATCTGTTTTTAGAATGCTGTTGACTCAAAAATGATACAGTAGCATGTTTTTGAGACACTTGGTGCTTGTAAACATGGATTTGGTTTCTAACCATTAATTGCCTTGTTGGTCAAATCACTTAATCCACATGAGATTTTTGAGTTTATAACATGGACAAAAATAAATGCCTCATTTATTCTGTATGACTGTTGTAAAAATCATGAAAAAATATATGTGTAAAAGCAATTAGTACAATTTTAACTATAGAAGCATATATGCTATTATTTGTATGCTGGATATGATACTGCTTAATGAATCACATCTAAAATAAAGTCTAATGCAGCTGTGCTTATAGGGGCAATCCAATGGGTGATTTTATTTACTTGAAAGCCACTACTAATTAAAGCGTGGTTGATGTTCATGCTGTTTACATTTGTCCAGTTTTTAAATTTCCATCCACTGATGGTAATTTATAAGCATTCCAAATGTATAGCAATAGTCTGCTGCATTCTGGCCTATCTCTCATTCCCTTAGTTCGTGCTGGGATTTCACGATGAAGCCTGCTGAGACAAAATAGTTTCACAGTTTTCTTGGGGTGAATTACTTTCCATTTAGCTAGGTTTAAACAAAGTCCAAGCCATTCATTACAAAGACCTTAAAAGCAAAAACAATAAAAAATTCAAAATAGAAAAAAAGCAAATGAAAAGCAACAGAAGAAAGTATGCAGATTTTCTTTGCAAAGCAAAGTTATGCATTTCTCTTTATGTGTGAACATAAGTGAAAATAATTAAAAGTCAAATGTTGTATAATAAAATTGCTATTTCTCATTTACATTTCATGAGGGAAAATGATTTGAAAAGTAATTATAGCTAAGCTATTCCCATTTTGTGATGATAAGAGCAACATTCATTTTTGAAAGTACCAGTATCAGCAACAGTATGGACAGATCCATTATTTAGAAACTACATATAGTAATGAAGCTAAAGAGACTGCTGGTATAGATCTCAATTTGGCCATAGTTTCAATAAATAATACTTTTAATGTTCCATTCTTAGGTTATCTTTAAAATCCAAAGCTAAGTATCACTTTTAACAACTATGTATTTCATTATAAAAGTTTTATAGACACTGTAGACTTAAATGTCTTCCTAGGGTCCCCACATTCTGGTGAGTAGTTCTCATGATTTTTCACTAGATCTGGACTTAAATTTTAGCCTGTGTGCAATCATGATAGTGGCTCTATGAACAGTAGCATGAATGCCACATGGAAAACAATAAATGGTATAATAATGATAATGCAAGTCTTATGACCACCAAATTTTCTGAAATTTAGTTTTCCAATATTCAAAACTGTGTGATAACACCAACTTCACTGGGACTCTTACATGACTGAAACAATTCTGTAGAAAAAGTGACTAGAAAATATACAAAGTGTTTGACTAGTGGAAATGATCATATAGTTTATTCCTGGGAAAAGATAGGAAGTTAAATGCAAATAAGGCCAAAATACACAAAAAGCACAAACAGATGATCACAATACATATTATTAACCCATCATGAAAAATTGACTATGCCAGAAACAATTTACTTGTTCCAGAAATACTAGAGTGTAGTCACAGGTCATGTGTTCTTCCATGGGTTAAAGAATCCAGGAAGGAAGATCCCCACTCTTGTCCTGAATGAGATGTTTTAAAGCAAGAATTCAAATTTCATATTTTTTAGGAAAATTACATTGAGGCAGTCTGCATCTGAATGTACAGTAAAGTAGATGTCAATATTGTGATTCATGGTGAGATATGCTAAAGACTCAGCCCCTGGAGCTGTACATTTTGTAATGTTTTTCTCATCCTTACTTTTACCTGGTATCAAATGGCTGCCCAGATTCTATGAGATGATTTGAGTCTCAGGAATTACTTTTGCTGGAAAATATCCACAGTGATAACAGGAAAGATGGCCATGAGAAATGTGCATGGGTCCCATTTCAATAACAAAATCCTAAGAAGGACTAATTTGTAAAAACTCAACACTGAATCTTTTCAGAAATAAAATGTACACACACATTACGTGATACAAACAACACATATCATACTTGGCATGACATTAGTTTTAGAAGGGCAAATTTAGGTAACAGGAAGGTACAGGCAATGATCAAGATTGGACTGCTGAAAATGACACGTACAAAAAAATCATTATGAAACTTTTTTTAATTTCAGAAGATGCAGAAATAATGTCTAGAAAGAGTGCCTGCTGGATGAGAGGAGTGAGGATACTCACCCCACACTGGCACTTAAGTTTATGATACCAGTGTTGTAAAAGGGAAGGATGTAAGCAAGTGGCATAAGAGCCACTAGATCTGCATTAACTTTTCATATGTCGAATTTAATAATGTATTCTTCATGCTAAATAACTTTCTGAAACTTATTTCATCTGATTTGAGATGTGATTTGAGAACTGCCAATATGTTAGGCAATCTGCTCCAAAATTATCTGTTTTCATCTAAGTACTTCTGCATCATCTTTAGCTCTGCTGTGTGCCTTTTTTATCTTTCTTTCTTTTTGATGCAGCCCTACTCAGCAAATTGAAGACCTTGTATTTATGTTTCTGGTAGACAAAGTATGCTAAAGTGATATTTTAGGTGCATTTTAAGTCCAGCAAGCAAAGGTAAATGTCAGCATCAGGGCAGATAATAAGGCCTGTGCAAATAGCACATCTTTGCAGAGGGCCAATTAGATTAGACTGTGAAAATCGGACAAAGTGGGTGGCAAATGCAGACAGGTGGGATTTTCAGAGTTTTGATGAATTTCCAGAGCTGTCCATTCCACTCACAGCTAGCTGATGCATTGCAAATGTTATTGCTATGTATTCTAGTAAGTTGGATATTTCCCAAACTATTATCCCTATTAAAATAAAAACTCTACAGGGAAGTTCAAAGCCTTTATATTATATTAGAAATATAAAATTTTGTGTGAATGTTGTCTTAGTTACTTTTCTTCTTGCTGAGACAAAATACCTGACTGCCAAAGTTACAGGAGAAAAGGTTTATTCAGCTCACAGTTTGTAGAGGTTTCATTTAATAGTTGGCTGGCTCCAAGGCAAGGTGGAATGACAAAGAGCCATTGTAAAGGAGGTAAGCAGAAGGCAGCAAACAGCAAATAGCAAGCAATAGGCAACAACAACAGTAACCCTCTTTCTGTCTCCTGTATTTCATCCAAACTACCCACCCTTAGGGTGTGTACCACTCACACCCTTAAACCTAGCGTCACATTGTGAATTGATGCCAGCAGCACATCCCTGATCCCAGTATCACACACCCTAGATCCAGCCATCTCTGGAAAACCCCACCTATGACTTCATGAGGCTTTCAGGGGACATCTAGAAACAAGCAATAACAAATGCTATCATAGAAACAGCCCTGAGGAATTTGATAAAAGAAGTGGTCAGTGGAACACTGCAAAGGAAACATGTTTGGGGGGGGGGGGAGAGGTGTCAAAGTGTAACATTGCCTATTACTACATCGATGTTTTGCTTGATTACTGCCTAGAAGAGAGAGCACACTCTCACTTAGGGACTCATAGGTATTTGTAGTTCTGAGCAATAATATTTGAGTTCCTGAGCCTAAAACCCAAATTATTAAGACTAGTGATTGAGTTAATTCATTTCATTCTGGAAAGTAGTAGTAGTGTAACAGGAAGTACTACAAAGAAGAGTCAAATCTAGTTTTGATAACTACAGTACCATATGTCCTCAACCAGTCCACAATCATGCTTCTGGGATTAACTCCCAAATCTTACAGCTGTCTTGCCATATGTAGCAGGGTTATGTACGCTTCAAATACCCTATACTTTCATCTATCATCAAAATTATCTTTGACTAATCATGGAGTTTTAAATACAATACTAACACTGGAACTTACACAATGGAAACTCAGAAAGAACAAAGAAAAATATAATACTGATGTATATTTGCAATTCTTTCTTTGCTTCTCTTAGAAAACATGTGAATTATTTCAGAATGCTAGTATTTTGGAACAAAATAGAAACATTTATAATCATAAATAATTTTCCAAACACATCAGATAAAAAGTTTAAATTATTTAAAGTTGAGAATTTATAAGATGAATGTGAACGTAGGAAATACATGAAAACACATTTGCTGAAAGTAAGGCAATGGAAGAAGTGGATAAATTGTATCAGTAGAAATCAACTAACCAAAGTCATCTGTAATATATCATGAATGCTTCTATAAACATGAATTTAAGAAAAAAATGTTCCTGGGTTATTAACTGGGCCTGGGTAGAGAATGAGGAAATATGCATGTTTTCAAGACTGAGGATAAACAAAAAATGAGAGACAGTTTCAAGACAGATTTAAGAAGACACTCAGTTTTTACATTTTGCTTAGAAGGGAGTAAATATAACATGAGACTTTAGCTTGCAGTCACTGACGGTTCACGTGTGGAGATAGTTTTCTATAGAATCCAGTGGATCAAGTTTAAAACAGACTCAGTTAGAGGATGGGAAAATCCTCACCTAGGGAAATACATATTGCTAGGACATTCATAAAAAAGCAGCCTTTGACATGCCCCCAGAGACTTAGCTAAGGTACACAAAAGAGTTTTTCATAAATATCAAAGAGTGAGAGATTAACACAAGTATCGAAGCTAAGAAGGGAAATGGTTTCTAGTGCTTGACCACAGGGAACTCATTACCTAAATAATTCAAACTTTCAGACTGAAAGCCAGAAAATCTCTTGGACAGGTAAATGGACTAGAAACACACACACACACACATACACACACACACACACACACACACACACACCATATATTATGTAGGAGTAAATTTAATGCAATATTTTTCCAAAGAAAGCATAATTTTATTTACAGGCTAGTGCAATAGTAAAACAGTTAATTATATAAATGCCATTTTAAGCAAGAATGAATGTTCACAGAAATGTTATAACATGAAAAACAAATTTGTAAGAGCAAGAATTAAATAAAAGACATTCAGAAATAGTGGGTGAAATGGGTCTGGTATATAGATGATAAGAAATTATTTGTTAACCACAAAAGAGCTAAATCTTAAGGAACAGAAATTAGTCTTCTAACAAGGACAGTGTCCCAGAGGAGAGCTAAAGCAATTGATTGTCAACAAAAGGTAAATTGAAAATTGACTTATCTTCATACTATAAGGAGAAGTAGGAGAAATTTTTAGGTAAAATTTTCTACATATTTTTAAAAAATGAATATAAAATTACAATATTTGGTATTCCAAAATTTCTTCAGCTTGTTTCATTGTGCATCTTTCATTTATTTTGTAGCTCTTAAGTTAGGATGATTCTGACTTGTGGTACTTTTTGTGAGTTCAACAAGATTTTGGGTGGATTAACACCAGTTTCTGCCTGGTGGTGCTTTATTTTAAATCAGTTTTTGAACATCAGCTTTCTGGCATGATACTTCGACCCTGGTTTCTAGTTTAGAGGTTCGGAGTTGTTGTTTATGTGTACAATCAAATGTTTTGTCTCGATTTTAATTCCAATGAAACTGAATCTTTACTAATGCTAAAATTCTGTGCATTCTACAAATCTGTGAAAATTAACAAGACTTGAGGATGATCTATTTTCTAACAGTATATACTTTTGAAAGTCTGGACAAGCAGGAGTATATTTAAAATGCAAATTTACTTGAGATGCTATAACACAATTTTTATTCTGAGACTACAGTTTAAATATAAATTGCATTGCATTAAAACAGTCAAGTTTACCATGTGATATAAATTTGGTTTATTTCTTACAGATTTATGGTGACTACGATTTTGTTTTGATACTGTAGTATATACAGAAAATTCACAACCATTTTTTATAATTTGTGGAGCTTTAGCAGCAACAGTTATAAACACAAGGGAATGTTTGCACTTTTTAGTAGAGGAAGAGCAGATGGTTGGGATTAAGGGAATCACTCCTTCGTGTTTAATAATGCAGCAGGGAAAGCAGTGGCAAGCTAACTTTGTACCAAGAGAGAATAATTTTTCAGAGCATCAGCTGGTTCTTTGCTAGCTAGAATAGAATCCCTTCAGATGTGTATACCATCTGCAAGAGAGTGAGTCACAGCAAAACATATAATAATACTTGTGAAATCTACATTGTTTCCAAAGAGTTCCACAAAGAGAAAAACATCTCTGTAATTGAGGAAAGGACTAGTGAGTTTCCATGGCAGTAGAGAGCCGGTAAACATTTAATGAAAAAATAGAAAACATATAACTTGAGCAATTATGTTATGGTTCATATATCTGTCAACTTGTCTGCAAGCTTAACTAAGCAACTTAGCAACTCTACATTCTGGGGTGTAGATGACAGGCCTTTACCACTCCAGGATGTTATTCATTGTGTTAACTTGAAAAGTTTAGAAGTTTAACTGAGTGACTCAGCAGGAGGCCTCAGCAGGTCTATCATTTTACAAACATGCTGAGTCTGTGAAAGGGTAGGGAAGGGAGATGGACTCCCACTCACATCATCTTGGAGGAGGACAGCCTCCTTATAATACATGGCTTGCTTCCCCCACCACTTTTGCTCTTGCTGGTTTTGCTGTCTTCCACCACTTGCAACTGTTGCCCCTGTACTGTGCCACCAAGCTGATTAAGGACTGAGACCTCCACAAACTATAAGCTAAATAAACCTTTCCTTCCTTAATTTTGGATGTTTTGTCTCAATAATAAGAGAAAAGAAACCAAGACAATATATAAGAAAACAAATTTAAAAATACAGTTTCACATAATATAGAGGAAACTTTCTGCCTTTACTTTTCATGCTAAGCAAACACCTCAGTTCAGCCCAGAATACCAAGGTCTATGGGTTCTGCATTCAAGCCATTGGTGATGTAAATAGAAGGGAACCTGCTAACCACAGAGTCAGACTCAGTAACTGAACAGAAATTGGGCTTCCAGGAATCACAATCAAATCATTTTTCATGGTTTTGTGTCAGCACGACTTTAATATCAAGGCTTTCAGGAATATAAACGTTATGTATTACAAACATGTACAAATACAAATGTTTTTTTTAAAAATTAAAAAAAAAAGTGTATGGAGTGATGAGTATGATTTTCTTATAGCTAAGGTTTTAACCAGGACTATCACGAGAGAAATTTCCTTAATAAAAATTTTATCCATCTAATGTTGATAAGGGATATCATTGATCATCGAGGAAAGAACTAGTGAGTTTTCATGGTAATACAGAGCTGATAAACATTTAATGAAAAAATAGAAAACATATAACTTGAGCAATTAAGTATATGTTATGGTTGATACATCATGTCAATCCATCTTCTGTCTGCCTCTAAGTAATTTAAAATTGTCAGTATCATGTGGTCCCTTGGTTTCAAAGAGTATTTGAACCTGTTTTATTTCAACATTGTCCTTGTATTTTTCATTTTTTACCTCTAATAATAGGCATCTTAAACTTAGCTTCCATTAACTGAGATTTTATTTGTTTGAAAGTCCAGGTAAGAAAATGAAAAGAAACATAAAAATTAAGACTCAATAAAAGTCCTTCTAATCAAAATTTGAAAGCTTTAGAGATTTTAACTATAAAATCAACAGAATAAATGAAGTGATTATGAATGTAACCACCAATGCAAAATTTGTGTGAGTGTGTTCTTGTCCTTATTGTGGTATTTCTGTATAACCATAAAGAACTTGTTTTAAAATCATATATAAATCAAACTATTTCAAGTTACCTCCCAATATACATATATAAAAGGTATTATCTACAAATAGAATAAACAGAAGTTGCTGTAATTAATAAAACAAAAATTACTACTTTGTATAATATCTTACATAAAATTAAACAAATTTTGGTGCTTTTCAAATTTTTGATGTTCAGATGGGGATTTTGTACTTAAAATAATTTAAATCTCTACATTACAGAGTCTTAAGCAGGAGGGAATCTAAGCAGGAGGGAATCAAATGAGAGACTTATGGTATCTGTAACTGGGTCAAGGACTCTTTCCAAATACTTGGAATCATTTTTATTATCACTCTTTTCCTCCTATGAACAGAGAGAGACACAACTACAGAATCACAATAGAGATTTATTTCTGTTAATCATTACACAAATTAATATAGGTTAATTGAAGATTAACATTGGCATTCATATCAGCTGAATATAGTGAGAGGAAAAGGGTAAAGATTACAGTTAAAATATTCCAAGGATGTGTTTTGTATACTGGTTACTATCAGTTACATATTTATTTGTGTGGATTCTCAAAAGCAGTATTTATATTCTCTGGTTTGTTCTTTAAAATATGTAATCTCCAAAATATTTCCATTACTAGCATGAGAATAGTTCACAGGTAACAATACATTCACCATAACTAATGCACAGACCCTTGCCTGCCCTGTAGAGAACATTCATTTGCTTCATTCAAAACTAGAATGTCACAGTGTTAAGACATAACAATTTTGTGTTAAACAAAATTAGGGCCAATAAAATAGCTACATAAAATGATTTAATTTATTTATTTAGATAAAAATATAAAAATTGATGCTACACTAAATTCAGTTAGTAAGTATACTAATTACATTTTTTTTTTATATTTGCAATGCTGACAGTAGGGAGTTACTGTGTTGTCCCAGAAAAGTGAGAAAAGGGGTGTGAATACTGACAATTAGGAATATTTTTGAAAATTAGTAAGAACCAATTGTGTGAATCCTTGGAATAAAAGAAGTCAGAAAGCAAGAATATGTTTCTTGATAAATCTCCATTTAAAGAATGAAATATGTGACTATAAATGCAAAAACACTAAGAACATAAAATGGTACAATTATTACTCTTTATTAGTAAGTTTTTTTGTATTTTCAAAAACATGTTTTATTAAAAATGCTTTAATAAAATACAGTCATGAAGAGTCTAGCTTCTAAATTCTGTAGTGTTTGAAATATTATAACCTGGGCCTGCAGGGTCCGACATTTAGCTATGCCTAGAGTACGCTTGTTACTACTTGGCACCATCAGTTTTAGTGCAGCCTTTGTTGGCTTTAAACACGGAAACAAATAGAAAACAATCAGGCTCTAGTGGCTTGGAAACCTGGATGGCAGCCCAGCTTTCATTTATTAGACCCTGGGAAAATAAATTTAAAAGAGAAAAATTTCCAAATCTGCTTTGGAGTTGCATATAACAAGTGCTTCTCCTAAGATCTCCAAGCCTTTCTTACATGCATTTACGCTACTGGTTGGTAATCTAAAGTGTAGCAGGAACTAATGCATCTTAGGTCTGAAGTGCATATTCAGATCATTTTGTGCCTAAATACAGCACCAGTAGCTACACAAAATAATGCAGTTTTATCTATTAGAGTAGCAGCCATAGCCATGTATGGAGGTGCCCTAACAGTCACATTTTAAAATCTTTCTAGTACTTAAGAATACCATCACTGTCCTACTTGAAATTTACGGAGAACTCAAATTTTCTCCAATTGAAATACACAGTTAAGCTGCTAAAATAAACAATTTCCAAAAATATATTCGCTTGCTGTATTTTCATTGTTTTGCCAGTATTTTAAGCATCTTCATCTTGCTACTTCATATGTGGTCTTAACAAGTAGCTACCGAGAAAGTAGTCAAGCTTGGTAATGTAATCAGGAAGGGTAAAAATAAAAGTCTTGGTGTTCAAACCTTTGATGTCTTGAATTATAGTCATCCTATGACAATATAATTGATAAAAACAGACACTAATACAATTTCTGAACCTTGTTTACTATGTCAGGCCAAGACTAAAAATCTAAAGTAAACAAAAACTAGTATTAAGTATAATATTTTGTCAAATGTTCTTTTAGTTAAAATCTATGAGACACACACACAATATAAAGACTGATAAGATTTAAATTTTTTTCCTAGCAAAATCTGATGGATGGAAAAAAGTCCCTTCTATCTCTGTGAGAGAGTTGGGTGAACTGCTGAAACAAATTATCAAGTAATAGAAATAATTTTATCATGTGATTTATTTTTCTTTTATAAGCCATACTTTGTCATCTTGATCTGAATTCATTACTAAGGAAGGCAAGGATTAAAAGTAACAGTACAAAGTGCTAGAAAGGCTCTGAGATCCATATGGTATTTGAAAGGTTAAATTCATCATAAATTAGCCTAAGCCAGTTTACCACTATAGTCAGGCTATGGAATGGAAGATAAATGTACTTTGATGCAGCTGGAATAGGTACATATTTTATATATTATTAGTTCAAATCTCTATAGAATGTACATATTTATCTCTTTGCTGCCAGGATGCCTTGTCTATATAACAGTGATATTTTAGTTTCCAATTCCCCAGATAACGCATGATAGTTGAAAACAAATTATCAAAGCAATCAAAGTGTTTTCATACCTACAGGAGCTAGAAATCTGTGCTTTTAAAATTAATTATTAGTTTCAACTCCTGAAATGAAGACAAGGCTACAGGTACTCAGTCAAGCTGTTAGAATTTGCTATTTTAAATCATCATGAAAGATGTTTTTGTCAAAAGTGCATCTTAACATGTAAAGCTATTGGAAAGATTTATTGGACTTCAATTAAAAAAAAAACCCATAAAGACAGCAAGGTTGATTAGAGAGCTTTTCTCCTCTGATAAAAACAATACAAATCTAATCACTGTCTGCTAAAAACTCAATAATACTTTTTTATATAAGAATATAAATTTCCTTAAAAAATCTAAATTTTAGTTATGTACTTAGAAAAATTGGTCAAAGTATTGACAAACTATACATTTACTGTATGATACTTGTAGGGATGGGATTTTCAATAAGGTAAAAATTACTGACTCTTTTTTTTTAAACAATACTTCCCATGTAACTATAGAGCTCAGCCATGTTCTCACAGATGCCTTTGAATACACAAGTTAGAAAACTTGTCTGTAAAGATTTAAAACTGATACTATTCATAAATGTTACTTATCCTTCCACTTCCAGACATTGTGCTAAAAATCAAAAGAAAACAAAATTATTTCTCCAGATCACTATTTTGAAAGGGCTTTTTAAATGACACAATGTGTGCTTGACTTTCACAGTCAGACTAGGTTTTAATCTTGCTGTAGAAATTCTCAGTCATCTTCATATCAGTCAAGCACCAGATTAGAGCCTTGGAAACTACAGGCAATCTTGAAATTCACCATAACATAGTTTGTTATCAGATTGTTTTAGGACAGCAGAATATCTGTGATTTCTAAGATCCGTCATATTTAGGATGCTTTAATCAACATGTATTTATATGTTTTGTGTAAATTAATAGTTCTATTCACATATTCCATTGAAAAACCTGTGCCAGTACCCAAAGTATAAGCAAAAATTTCATTTGTCTTAAAAAATTTTGTTTTGTAAAACAACCCCTGAAAATATAGTTAAAAGAGTACCATTCTTGAATTTGGAGAACTTAAAAAGCTCACACTTGTTATGGGTTTATTTAATCACTAATCTTTCAAAAAGCATTTACTAACCTCTACTAGTTTTCAAGCTTACTGTCCTATGTGCTGATGATAAGGAAAAAAATAATATAGAATATCACAGCATTCAGTGAATTCATGATCTAGAGACTATCCTTTGAGAAACTGCTGGGATTCCATATCTACCACCCCCTTATAAACATATTTTATAATCAAAATGCACTGAACTATATAATGAGGAAAATATTCATGACCTTTGTTAACTTTTACTTAATCATATGATTTTCTAACACTTTAAGGTCACTTTGAACTTTCCGTTACAAGGGCTGTGTTGAATAAGGAGAACTGTTGTCTCCAGATTAGCTGTTGTGACTTACGCAATAGTACTGACCTTTCCTTCCTGTCATACTCCATTTAGGGCAGACCCCTGATTTGTTATCCACCTTACAATTCTCTCTGGCAATATAACCTATTCATTTTATTTTATCCTCAATGTCCCTACCTTTTAGAATTACTTGATATAAAAGTTATATTTGTTACGAAGCAAAGGTTACCAATTACTTTGACTAGGCCACTATTAGGACTCAGCTATCTGCTAAAGCCAGAATTATACCATTACAGTATGGTTGGAATTATAGTCTTTTTACCTGGGATGGATCTTAAAGATCATCTAGTTCTATCCTATCATTTCACAGACCATTCAACCGTCTAACTCAAGGTCACATAGATAGCTGATAATAGATCTGGAACTTCATCCAGAATCTAAAGCTCTTCGTCTACATTCTCCTATTCATTGAAACTCTCATTTATGTGCACTGGCATTGTTCCTTCTTTCTTCTTGCAAGTTGCAACCTAACAAAACATAAAAAATGCACTTCTGTTGCAGCTTGAGGTGAATTTTTATCACAACAACACTCACAACTATTTTGTGTCAAAATGAAATTCTTTTAAAAAAATCATAAGCTCAGGGCAAAGGATTTAGCTCAGCCACACAGCATCTGACTGGCAAGCATGAGGTCTTGAGTTCGATTCCCAGTACCCCTAAAAATCATATGCTCTAGAAATTAAATTATCAAGCTTATTAGTGAGTTTATTATATTACATACAAGAAACTCAGTTGGTTTTAAAAGAGAAGAAAATGCTAGAAGATAGCTTTTTAAAATACAGCAATAATTACCTCAAAATTTAAAAATCACTTTATGAAATTTGTAATCGATACACTCAGATATCACTGTCTGACACTCGTGCACACCAAGAATTAGGTAACAATAAAAATACCAGTAAGTATTATTTTCCCAAGTACCAAGAGGATCTTGGATATACTTTAGTGATAGTAGTTGTCTAGTTTGTACAAGGGCCTAGGTTTAATCCACAGCATGACACACACATTAAACAATGCCTGAAAATTACATGCATAATCAATTTAATTTTAAGGAATAATGTCTCAGCGCAAAGATTTATATTTTTAAAAGGTTAGGCTCTTTCTTTTGTAAGACAAAATACAAATATTTTAATTTAAAAATGTAGCAGAAAAGTCTTACAGATCTTAGATATGTTTAAGGCTTTGTGTAATTCTATAGGGGAGTAATGCATACTTAATAAATTTTCATCTTTCAACTATGAATTATTTTTTGTTATGGTGTTGATATATATTTTGCCAACTTAAGCATCTTTATATGTGTGAATGTCAATGTATAGCTTGACTCTCTGTGACACTGAATTCAAGATATAGGAGGAATTTGGATAACTGTAGACTAATTTAGGTATTTTCATTTTGATTGGGTGAAGCACTAAGGAACTGAATAAGATAAATCCCATTATTATGAAGACCATAGCTGTCTTATCCCTCAGTGCATTGCAAACCTTAAATAAAATGTTTATTAAGTATTTATAACATAATATAGTGGATTAGTGAATTAGCGGTACCCAATGTTGAGACATCTAAAACTAATGAAAGGAAGTATTTCATCTACTCCCCAAAAGATGTGACAGTAGAATGCTTATGAGTTTTTACGTCTATGGGACTCTTAAAACTTTGACTACTGTATATGTATCTAAAAGGGTTGAGGAAGAATCAGAATGCGAAAGCAAGACAGTTTTCTCCATTCTTTGAGCTCGCTCCTAGTATTTTTTCAAATGGTGTTCTCAAAGCACCACTCATAACTAATTCAAATACAGTAAAAGAATGATTTTTGAATCAGTACAAATCATTGTAAAAGTTTCTATGTATCTATGTCATATCTATACTCTATTGATAAATTATTTTGAGTCAGCTCCTTAGAGATATAAAAATTAATCTTTCCAAACTAATTCAACTTACTTCAAAGACAGAATAAAAGACAGAATAAAAGGATAGAGTGGGTACCTGGCAATTATTATTTGAGTTTATTACTTTCTATAAACAAATCCCTATCTATTGCTCCATCTCTCTTTCACAATTCTTTATTTGTATTCACTTACTTTCTACTTAACTCTGGATTTTCATGAGCTTAATCCTTATATTTACTTTGTATTTTCTCCTTATTGGTGGTGATTTTTGCAATTCTTCACATCTTGTTATCTTGACATCTATGTATTTAAATTTATTTAAATAAGAAGTGATACTTAACATTAATTCAACATCAACTGAAACTTTAGTATCCAGAAGAAATTAAAAGCAAGTCAAATTAAAACTGTCAGCAGGAAACAACTTCAAACACCTCTTTATTCAAAGTCTACTATTGTAATTCAAATTTTTATTTGAAATTAAGTGCAGTTATGATTAAAGGGTTTTGAGGTTTTTTTTATTTTTTATTAAAAGACAGCAATGCAAGTCTGTTAAAGTGACAAAGGTAAATTTGTTTAAGAATACTCAGTTGGTGATTCAAATAAAATGTGGTTATTTAAAACTTCTTAATGTGTGTTCTGATGTTCCCTACTATTAGAATCTGATTCATAACTTAATTATCTGGATGGCTACTATAAAATTATGTGACAAATTGCTTTGTGAAATATAAGAA
Source organism: Hydrochoerus hydrochaeris (assembly GCA_004027455.1). Classification (NCBI taxonomy): domain Eukaryota; kingdom Metazoa; phylum Chordata; class Mammalia; order Rodentia; family Hydrochaeridae; genus Hydrochoerus; species Hydrochoerus hydrochaeris. The sequence continues at coordinate 15,556 of PVLA01007453.1, read as the reverse complement.
TGTAATTTAGGACATAAATTTTAAATTAAGTGACTTTTGTGTAATGGAGTTCTATCAGGCAACCTTTACTTTTTGGCTGAATTTTGAAAGAGCGAGAAAATGGAAAAGAGTATAGGAATCTTCACCTATTCTTAAAAAATTCCTAGTAGTCTACATTCCATATTTAATCTACATTTCACATCAATACTTAATGTTACAGTACCACTGAAAATTTGAAACATTATATTTCTACATAAATTTACTATTTTCTACTGTTTGTATTTCATTGATGGTGTAAGATCACTTGGGGATCTTTTAGTTTATTTGATGAACATATGATTTAAAATTTGATATATATTATGGACTGATATTTGATTCTTACAAAACAAATTAATCTAACTTCAGAAACAAACTCTAGAAAGCCACACTGGTGGAAAATGTCAGTAACATTTGCATCAAGATCACTAAACGTACTTTTAGATGAGACATTTTGCAATTAATTCTGGCAAAGATGTTCATCATATTATCACTTTGATCCAATTTGCAATTGACCCTTAATGTGCTATCTTGTGTTCACTCTCTTACATTTGGAATTCATTGTTTTCAAGAACCTATTTTTTTGTACAAACCACTTAGATTTTCACTCTCAGCTTTTCAGTGATTTTTGTTTAGATTTTTTTTTGGTCATTTTTTCTTTGTTTGAACTGATATATAAAAACAGATTTAAGTAAAATTTCCATGGTTGACCTAATTACTAATTAATTACTAATCATGGCTCTTTAAGTATTTTTCATGTTCCTTCTCCTACTAGATGATAAGTTTCTCAACACAAAAACTATATAGTTCATAAGTGTAATATATATATATTTCATAAGTGTATCTTTAGTATCCAACTATATATATATATATATATATATATATATATATATATATAGTTCATAAGTGAAATATATATATATTTCATAAGTGTATCTTTAGTATCCAACACAATATCTACTACTTAATAGTTCTGATATATGTGAATATATGATAGAGTAGAATTGTCTCCTACTCTGACTGAATCACATGGAAACTCATTTTTCACATGCATTTTTACATTGAGTGAGGATTCTTTCTTTTGGGGAGAATGGGAGACATAGTTGGTATTTCATATTTTCAGTATATATTTAACTATTTACTTTGGTAAGCAAAACATTTTTATATATTTTCTTTCCAAATTCTCAGCCTAACATTTTTTTGTTGTTTTTTGGCAACTTGAAGAATAAACTCATGTCAGCTCACAGTCCTCTATCGACTTTCTTGATAATTCCCTAAGGAACTTGCTTGCTGTTACCAAGCTAAAGCATTTTTGTTTTAGGGGAGGCTGCAAGGACTGTTCCCTGTTGTTAGCCACTAATCTCTTTTTACTGGCTCAGCACCTGGTTCTCAGGAAGATCAATTTGATTTCAATTGTACTTTCTGTGTTCTCTCTGTCCTTAGCTTTCAGCTGGTTTTATTTCATCTGGGATAACTGAATTTCAAGTTACTTACATAATACATATATGTTAGAAGTTTCCTGCATATATTCATAATTTCCAAGTTAATCAATATAACCCAAAAGGGACAAGACTTTCTAAGTCTAGTTCATCTTATTACTAAGAAAACAATAAGAAAATATACCCTTTAAAGTAAAGTTGTCATTTGGTTACTCTTTCTCCTTGCATTTATCATTTTGAAAATGTTGTGATTTAGCAAATCTTGCTAAACAAATTCACTTTATTTAAAGAAATATCTAATTGTATAAACTTCAAATATATGATTTACCTTTTGTTTCTCTGAGTTCCTTTTGTATCATTTACTTAATCACCACATGTAAGAAAGAAAAGGTAAATACTGTATTCTTTGGGAACACCTAATTTATGCAAGATTTTAAAGATATTATGAGGCTGTTGTATATTAGTTTATTTAATATTAATACCTATGGAGGAAACTAAAACAAAGCAGATGGCAATGGTTATACTGGAGGAATTGTTCTCTGAAAGGGTCAATTACCTGCCTATCTTAAGGTGCTGAGGTTTGATTTAATTGAGAGTCACAATTCCCTAATTTTCATTCTTCCACCTATGAGGTCAGTTTGAAACCCTGATACTACCAAATGGGCACTGGAAACCCTATACCAAGCGATATCATGTTAGTATACTCAAATCTTTGAATAAGTCCACTTGCAATTCCTGACAGTAATATTAACTTGAAATTCATAATTGCTAAACATGAAGTGTCAGCGAATAGAAAATATGGTAGAATGCCTGGTCATTTATACTTTCAGAAAGTTTAGTGGATATTTTACCAACTACTTGGATCAATCTCATATCACACCAAAGATCAATGTTGTTGTGCTGTTAATTAATTTCTGCTGAGATTCTACAATTCTTATATATCCTCCTAAAGTAATCCATCATCATGCTAAGGCAAGGGAAATTCAATCCATCAATGCTGGGTTCTGATAGAGGGCTTAGGGAGAATGCAAGTCATCTTCCCAGCAGTAATCTAACAGCTGTGATACATGCCACTTTACGCTTATATCATCGTATAATAGATAGTTTTCCTCTTCATGGAAGCTTGCCTCAAATTTTTCAGACAGATGGACTCTGATGCAAAGGTTTCATTTTGTGGAATTTAAGGCTGTGAACTAGTTATTGACAAATACTACATCATCAGTTCCAGTTGAAGACACAGCCTAATAAGTAGAACATTGGCACTAATCCTTATTTAATCAGCCTTAAAATGGTAATTTCAAATTGATGAGGGCACAGGGAATAGATTTTGTACTCATAAAGTGCTTCTAAAAATACCAGTAATATGTGTATACAGCCCAAAGAAGAAATTAAAGAGCCCCCTGCATGTATAAGAAAAAGAATAAAACAGAAGGAGTGTGAGTAAGGTGTGATAGATGTGGCTCCTTGAAACTCAGACAGAAATTCCTTCTGGATTCTCCAGTAACATGTATTTATGTTTACACTCTCAAAATCTAAGCCACGAAACAATTTTTCATAAGATTAAAAGAGAAAGCTTTTTAGAAAAGTGAATTAAGAACATTTTCACTTTTTAAAAATGTTTCATTTTATTTGCTCATGTTTGCAGTTCACGTAGTTTACAATTGTCTTGGGGAACGGTTACATAGTGTGGCATGTTTCTCACTCTTTTTAAAATCTTGTCTTCTGTCGTGTTGAAGACTGTAATCAGAAAATGAACCTGCTTCAACACTGAAAGAGATTTCAGAGCTCATATAATCCAGTTCCAATACTTAGTCAATAAGTAGGATAAGCAAAGTTAAATTACAGAACTTGTGAGCTCCTGGGTGAAGGTCAGAAGACAGTTGATCAGTGTTTTCAAAGTTCCTGTTATGCCTCTAGAATAAGGCCCAAAAAGAAAGAGTTAGCTCCCTTTTACCCTGAAAGTGTTCATAGCTCAATCTTTCTAGTCATCTCTAGCAGCACAATTATGGGTGAGGCTCTGATGCAGATAAATTTGTCTTTCCCTAGACAAGTTCCCAAAGCTCCCCTAGAAGTGCTGTCCCCACTCTCCTAAACTGTTGCTAAACTGAATTGTAGCAAAGAACCTATGCATAGTGTCACGTGACCAACTCCCACTAATTCATAGGGAATTAGACAACATCAAAGACAAAGCCTATGGCCCCAAGTTGTGCCTAAAAGTTGCAGAAGAGTTGGAAAAATCTGTGAGGTTGACACATGCTTTTGTCATGCTTCCAACATCTTTCTAGTTATAGTTTTCCCTTAGAAACTATTTGAAATTTGTATACTAGATTGGAATCTGAATTCTCATTTTCATGGTACAAATATCACTTCCCAAAACCCTCACCTGCTATTTGCTATCCTATGATGTCTTCTATGTAATAGAAATTTTATTCTGCAATTATTCTCTTTCTTCAACAATGAGAAACATTTGCACTCACAGCAGAAAACTAGTGCCTGCATTTGGGCTTCCATAGCATCAAAATTATACTATATCTCACTTTGGACACAATATTTGAAGAACAAATATTTTAATGTTGACTGATTTATGCCAAATGTTTGACCAAGGAGCACATTGAGATCTCTCACTTAGTAAAATAGCATCTTTATGTTTCTTACTATATTGAAACTTTAAAAGCATTATATAGTATTTTAATAACAATGCAAATATTTAATAGGAGTTCATATTTACATTATTTTGTCACACATACTTTCTTCTAGCCATGGTCATTAAGTGATAGGATGCATAAAACAACCCAAGTTCACAGATGATCTGTGGAGCTGACAGAGAGCAGAAAATCTACAATCCTGGAAGCAAGCCATATCAAAGTACCTCGAGAATGTTGCTGAAATCTACAGGTTATCAGATAATTGGGACAAACATTTTTTACTGATGTAATCAATAAAAATTTCATGGAAGTGTTCATATTTGGATTACACCTTAATATGTGTGCAGGATTTGAAAAAACGGAGGTGTTAGAACTAAATTTCAAGCAGAAACGTGCAACAGAATAAAAATTGATGAAAATATGAAACTGAGTATTATAGAGAATAGTGCATTTTTTAACTAGAAAACAATGTTGGATTTGCACACCTGAAAATGAGCTATACTGAAGGTAGCACTTTCAAGCTTTTTATCATTGGTAGCATTTGGAAACCCAGTAAGGGACATATGAGAAAGAAAGAGGTCCATTGGAATGCATGACAAACATCATATTATGTCATTTAATTCTACAACATACCTAAAACTCAGAAGTCAAGTTTTTACAGGAAAATATTAAAAAAGATAAAAAGCTTGTCTTAGAGGTTTTAAAATGAGAAAAACTTTAAGACATTTAAGATGAATATTTATTAACATTTGATAATTAAATGGTCATGTATAAAAAATTTCTTCATTGTGTGAAAACTAAGACAGATAGAAAAGAATGTAATTCTTTTTTTAACTAAATGATTAAGCAAAATATATGCTGGCAGGGACACATCATAAGCAAAAGGATCCTTCTGTATTCATGGAGGTACAAGAATGGTTCACTTGATGACTGCAGGTGTTTGGCAAGGGGAAATATATGTTAAGGAAGCATAACAAAAAAAGCAAAGAATAATAAAACATTGAGGAGAGTTCTTTAGAGAATCTACAAGTGTTCTGATGAACTATTAAAACTGAGCATCTATAAATTATTCAAAATGTATCATTTCTTAATTCATAAAATCATAACTAAATTTGTATTTTAACATTACTCAGCAGAATCACAATCCAAATGATGACAAATAGGCTGATTTAAATGGTCTGTTTTTAAATCATCCATGTTCTATTCATTTCCAACTGTTCGCATGTAATGAGTCTATGCGTATACTAACTAGTTAATCTTAGACACTAATGAGAAAAGCTTATTTAAAAAATAAATTTACATTTTAATATATTTATAATTATATTTTGCAAGGCAATATATTTTCAATTAATGTTTCACTTGAAGAGATACTATTTTGGATAAGGAAGTAGTAAGTTACCTTTGCATAGAGGCTTTGGTTTTGGTTTTGAGCCAAGGTCTCTATGCAGTTCAGGAAAGCCTTGGACTCATTATATAACCTAATCTGACCTTGAATTTGCAGTAATCCTCCTTCCTCAGCCTCCTGAGTTATGAGATTATAGATGTGCACCATATAGCCAGCTGTTGTGTAGATTTAGTGTCAGTAAATGTTTCCTGTTATATCTAAATTTGTTAGCTTTTTAGTATTATATTGAATAACTAGAGTAGAAAATTCTTGATTTTGTTAGCATCATACTTATTACAATTTTGTGGGACATTTTGAGAAAAATATTGCTTTGTTTTTAAAACTGGTGCTAGCTCATCTCAGTTGCAGAATTGTGTTAATTTAGGGCAGGCACAAATGAATAGCATTGTAAAGCATATGAGATAAAGCATATAAACATACCACTATGTCAGCTGAAAAAGTCAAGGTATTTCACTCATACATTATTATTTAAGAGACTTCAAGGCTTATTTTATGCTGATCAAACTAATTATACACTGTTGAATACTCTATAGGATAATTGAAGCTCTATCGTATCTTTTTATCTTGTCCTGTTGTTTTGTTAGTAGTTAAATTTAATTTGAAGTTACTTTAGGGTAAATAATAATCTAGTAAACAAAAAAAGCCCCAAATGAGAGATTAAAATAAAGTAACAGAGGCACATATTTAAAACACTCTTGGTTTGCTTGAATGTTTTCCAGCATGCCTGACTTTGAAATATGTAAAATTCTAGTCTAATCACAATGTTTCCCAAACTACTTATCTAAACTATAACTGGAAAATATTTATAATTTTATATTTCTACTGAATTTTTGAATTACTGTATTTCCCAACCTCACTTTGTCAACAGCTTCTGTCAGCAGCCATATCCGTAGCTCAACAAGTATAGAAGAGCTCCAGATTTTTGACAAACATAAATTCCTTAATGTTTGCTTCACAATGTAGAAACTATCTTTGAGTTTGTGCACTTGGTATTAGAGATATGATAAGCACTTGATCTGTTAAGCCCACATATGTATTCAATTAATATTGTCGGATATATGTTGATTTACAAATGTATTATACTCTATTTTACTTTATAGCTTCAATTGAACATCATACTTTGATCTGATCCATATGTAGTAAAAAAGGCACATGATATATTTAACACAGCTTCATTAATGTAATGGGCCAGTATACCTTGAAAGAGAATGATGTGTAAGATCCCTGCAAACCAAGTTGTGACATAGCACTGACCAGTTAGTATAACTCCAAGACAGGAAAAGGAAGCTGTATTGCAGGTCTTACCCACTGAATATAAATGGTGGGCTTCATGGATAGGTATGAAGAAGGCTTTTACTATATCAATGGCTGCATATCAGGTTCCAGGAGACATGTTAGTTTGTTCAAGAAAGGAAACTATACCTGTTATATCAGCTGCGGTTTGATTCACCACTTGATTAAAGTTCAAATTATCCACTGTCATTTTCCCTTCCATTTTTGCATAGGACAAATAAGAGAGTTAAATAGGGGTGTGTGAACTACCCCACCTGCAATTTTCAATTTCTTGATAGCAGCACATTTCTCTGCAATTCCTCCAGCTATGTGATGCCTTTTGTTGGTTTACTATTTTCCCTACTAGAAGCTACACCAATGGCTTCATTTTGCCTTTCTAGCCATACAGCCCTCATATTATAGGTTAGGGAACCAATGTGAGGATTCTGCCAAATACTATCTATATCCTGATTATGCTTTCTGAAACTGGAAAAATGACTTCAACATGGATTTTTGGACCTGCTGGACCCACTATGAGTCAGACCTTACCTAAAATTCCACCCATTATTTGACTTTCATAGATCGTTACTCTAATTGGAAGCCCACATCCAGACAAAAGCCTACTACTAACTGGCTGTCTTCACATCAAGTCTACCTTCTCCTTCTTCAATTTGGAGCGTACATGTCAGTCAACCACAGACTCATGAAGAATGTGGCCTTGCTAAACTACTAGTCATTTCATAATTCATCCAATTTGACCTCAGAATTAGCTTTACAATGAGTTGCTTACGTTTTAGTAGTTGCACCTCCATAGAAAATATAATTGTGTGTACCAAAGAGACAAAGTTTGATTCATGTGCTACATTTCTGGAACTTACTTACATGTATATTTAGAAATTATAATTCTACGAATTGGTTGAAAATTATTTCTTATGTTGTTTCTGAAGAGAAATAGTTCTTCTTTGACATATAACATTAATAATTATAATTCTAAAAAAGAGCAGCATGTAGCATTTAGTGATGTCTAACTAAACTCATATAGTTAACACTGCTGTGTTCTTTCCACGAGTTTCCATATGGTGTAAAAAGTGACTAAGTTTTAGCGGCTCATACTAGTAGAGTTAACAATATAAATTTTATTACTGAATACTATAGGAACCACTTGAATATTTGGACATTGTCAGTATAGATCTTAGCAAATGTGCAACTGAAGGGCACTTAAAATCAGTTGAGTACACTTCCTCTACAAAACTGCATTAACAAATTTCAGATTCGTAAATGTCATGCCAAATTTTAAAGATTTTCAAAACAACATCACACAGAGCAATCTGGAGGAAACTTTTTATGGTTTTACTTAATGTAGTAACATAATAAATTTTCATGAGGAGTACTTATTAAAACATAATAGCTATAAATAATAAAAAAGTTTTAAGAAGCTGTTAGCAACAGATTTTTATCAATACCCTGATAGTCAAAGCTTAATAAGTATATTAATCATCTTTTGTGGATTTACTATAAAACAATTGGCTTACTAAGCTGAAATCAAGTCACTTTTAAGATTCTTAATTTTTACTGTGACCAGTTATCCCATTGATTACATGTTTAAGTAGAGTCCTAATTGATCATAGAGTCTTTTGCTATAAATTACAGAGAGAGAATGATAGATTTTACAGGTTGGTTGTGGCTTAATGACAAATTTCACAGTTTGAATGGAAAAACACACAGAGGAATAAGGTAGTTACATGAACTCATGATGCAAAAAGTTCTTTTCAAGATGTGTACAGACACATTGATAAATTGAATGTGAGAATACAAAGAGAATATTAAGTAGTAAGAAAATCAAAGAATATGCTATCAAGTACACTTTCCAAACTTTGTGTTATAGAGGGAGGGAGAAACAAATGTACGTAAGATTTAACTTTTAAAATCTACAATATTATTGAAAATGTTTAGAAATTGTAGTAAACGTTTATAATGCTCACACATATAAAGGACATTTCCCACCTGTTTTGACTTTTATTCTAAAAATAACCTGATTCATTGGAAAGACACAGTGCATTAGTTAGCTTTCCTTGCTGAACCAAATACCACACAAACTAAACTTAAAAGCTCAATGATTTATTCAGTCCATGGTTAACTGAATCAAGGCAAAAACACCATGGAATAAAAGCATGTCAGAACATAGCTCATTAGTCCACAGAGGCCAAAATTCAGAACAGGAAAACAATGCCGGAGAAAGAGTTAGAGCTGAGGTCAGACCTTTAAGGCTCACTCAGAGATGCCCAAAAGTATACTTTAATAATGTCCTAGATGACTCCCAAGCTAACCGAGTTGACCATCCCACAGGGCAATTTGACAAATGTAGCACCCTTTCTTCCATACAGGATGAAGTCCTACATTGGATTAAATGTTACCTCAATGTTAAGAGAAATCTTTTTGATGTTAGTTAGACATAATTTTTCATGATCAAGTTGCCAGTGCTCACCAGACAAATTTTTTATTCTATTTGAATCAAGAATAATATGTCATAAAAATTTCTAACATAACTTAGTTTATTCTTACACCTATCTGTGTGAATCTTTAAAACTAATAAATGACAGCTAATTCAAAACTAAAGATTAAATGATGAAAGCATGGAAGAGTAGAGAGTTGTGTTATTATTCATTTTATTAACAACGTTTTATTAATAGCAAAGTACACTGCAGACATTAAAGTCAAACATATCAGAATTCAAATACTTCCAAGCAATGAAATCTGCCATCAAATTCACTAAGATAGTGTTTCTCTCATTCCTTAAAGGCATGCTAATCATATAATACATAAATATTTATTTCATTACTTTATTTATCTTACTAATATAATTTGTATCAATCTAAGAGAGATATACTTGTAAAATATGTATTGAAAAATTATTTATATTTGCCAAATATTGAAGACAATTGAAATGTAAGTATCATAAATTTCAGACAATAAAAGATGACTCTGTATATATTGGTATGGATGTATATTTCCCTTTATGGTTTGATAAAGATTTAGAACTAACTGTTATGTTTTGTGATTAACTTTTGTAATGGAAATATAATAAAGCATTAAAAATTATCAGAAATATAACCACAAACAGTGCTATATATATTTAAGTGGCAATATGAGTGATTTTATTTGACTTTACATATCTCTTACATTGAATTTCTGTCATAAATGCTTATGTTTCACTATGTGTGGGCATAATGTCTTCATATGCTGCAGAAAAGAATTATAAGACTGTTAAAAATCATATAGCATGTCTAAAAAGAATCTAGCTAATAAGTGAAAGATGTTGTTCTGAAATATAGGTAAAGTTAAAGAGGAAAAAGTAAGAAACATTTTATATATCTTGTCTCTTATTTATCTCTCCTATTCATTTAAATGCCTTCCTGTGTAGTTTTCATCAATTTCAGTGCCACTAATGGCCACAAATTTCTGAGGTGATAACTTATTCATTGTCTCTGGATTTGGCTTCTGCCTCTGTAGTGCAAAATAGCTACATGGGTACATCCTTCTCCTGTAAAAAGATTCAGTTCTGTGAGGATATATAGTATGTAAGTGTTGAAAATTTGTATGAATTTCTTGATACACAGGCATTTAACTTTTAAGGGGTAAATTTACCACTCACAGAAATTCTTTGCTGCAGTTTGTATTTATCCAAAACTAAATGGAAATCCTTATATTGTTACCGAGAACATCAGTCCTGGTACTGATTTTGGGGTCAGAAATTATAGACCAAAACACATGTATAGAATTCTGTGTAAGTACATTTGTTAGTCTCCTGATATAGTAGATTTTTTTTATTTTACAGTGAAAAAAACCACAGAAAAAACAAAAGAAGGAACAACAATAAAATGCCAGTTTTTAACAATTTGTTAATATTTTAGTGATATCAAATAAAATAATGATTCTTTAAAAATATATGAATGTTGAAGGAATGAAAAGCAAAAATATAGAAAAGAAAATTATTTCCATAAGTATTCAAGCATAAATAGTTTTCATGGAAATTTGTTGAACATGGAATACATGTCACATAGAAATAGGGAACTCCCCCAAAATCATTAAGAAGCACAATATAGTCAAAAGAAATAAAGTTTTCAACTTTCTGTTGTGTCTAATCAGAGGAAAAACAGAAATTTATGCATATGTCTACTTATTTTATAAAATTAGATAGTTTCCTATTGTTGTGATCAAATTTTTGACCTAAACAATTTAAATGAAGGAAGGTTTATTTTGGACGATGGTTGATCAGTTTCCAATGAACCATGGTAGCTCCATTGCTCCTGGGCTGTAGAGAAGCTGTACAACAGGCTCGAAGATTCCAGCAGAGAAAAGTTGTTCACTTCATTGCAGCCAGGAATTAGAGAGGGAAGAGCCATAGTAGAAGCCACTGGGAACCAGGTATCCTCTGCGAGCTCACACCTCTGTGACCCACTATTTTAAACTAGGTCAGGTCTCCTTATTCCATTGCTTCCCAGCGATGTTATCATTTTATGGTCTGAGTTCATTTATCTGATGATATTAGTCCCTGAGCCGATCATCCAAAAGCCCATCTGTGGGCAACCAATCCTTGGACATGTGTTTTTGGCTACATTTCAAAATCATACTAATTAATAAAAACAGTAACAAGAACTCCCTTCAACAAAACAAATTTAGTAAACTCTAGAAAACTGAACAATACTGTAAATGCCACCTCCCCTATTCTTGTTTGTTAAGAGAATACTATTGAGTCAATCAGTTTTCCTTAACCATCTTTTATTTAGTAAGACTTCTTTTGTAAGATTAACCAGATAAAATAACTGGTTTTCTTCTGTAAAAGTAAAAAGGTTTTATATATTCTTTATACTATTTTACTGGTTTTTCTCTTTATTTTATTCTCAAAATGAAGACCTAGACACAAAACTAAAATTCTTATGCATGAGAGAGTACTGAAATATTCTGACAGGCCAAGTTCACTCTAGTTTTCAGATTTTCCTTTCTGTTGTGCATTGGAAATATCTGTTGCTATTTTCTCTGTGGTGCGAATCCTAACAGTCATTAAATTATACCTTCTGGGTTTTAACACAGTGGTTAAAAACATTCAGTTCAGTAATAATGACTGAGTTCTAATCCATTTATAAGTTGTAAATTTTAGGTAATTGAATGTCTAGGTGTTTTAACTTCCTTCTTTGTAAGATGGCGATAGTGATAATGTCATATGATTACCTGACACATAAGTATTCCATAAAGTTAGTGGTCATTTTTATTTTCTCTAATATGTAACTGGAACTTGTTCAACAAATATTTTGTTAATTGAATGAAAATTAACCTCACACCAGTCTCTAACCAAAGCAGACACTGTGCTAACTTTTAAATATGATGGAAAATAAAATTTAATTCTCTAAAATGTTCTGTATCTGAATCTGACCTGGTGATGCACACCTGCAATTCTAATACTTGGGAAACTCAGGCATGAAGACATTGAGTTCAAAGTCTGCCTAGGTTACAGAGACTGCTCCAGGCCAGTGTGGAATATAGAACAAGACACTGTGTCCAAAGAAAGAAGGAAGGAAAGAGAGAAGGAAGGGAGGGAGGAAAGAAGGAAAAAGAGAGAGAGAAAGAGAGAGATAGAGAAGAAAGATGAAAGAGAAAGAAAGAAAGAAAGAAAGAAAGAAAGAAAGAAAGAAAGAAAGAAAGAAAGACAACTTAAAAATAAAAGAAAATAAAAACTCCCAGGTTTAACAGGAACCCTATGTAGTTAAAATACTATTATAAATCCTCCACCAATATCATCTACAGGTCACCATGGGAGTATACAGGAGAATATTGGATGTTTAGGCACTATTATTGTGAACTGTCATTTTAGAAACGATAAGGATTTCAGGTCAGTGATTTGAAAGATACCATTTTAGGAACTGTGCTTATTGAATGTAAAAAGAAAAACATTTCCCAATTCCTTGTTTTATAGGTACTTTCTCATTGCGAAGACTTTTTCTCTGGGGGAAAAATGCTATGAGGTTTTGAACTCTCAGCAAGGAAAGAGATATCAAAGGAGGGAAGATAATGCAAAGGAAAACATAAATTATTTTAAAGCAGCTACTGTGTCATTTCCATCTTACAACTATTCTTGAAGTTTCATTCATGAAATCATCTGGTCTGTGGTGATCTCCTTGAATCAGTTAGATAAACCACCTGCCAGTGATAGTGTGTGCTGAATTCACTTTGGGTCTTTGCACTGTATATTTTCTGAGGGGAAATGCTGCCTTATCTGAATCTGACCCATCAATGTTATTTCATGAGTTGGTAATCAAAGAATTTGTGAAGATTAGGATAGCCTGAAGATAATTATTATTCCTTGTCTTGTTTTTTTCATCCCCCCAAGAAGGAGCTGTAGAGAGTGTGCTTTTGCAACTTTCAGGGAGAATTCCACCACTATCACTCCCCTCTTCTCAGTGAGTGACAGCGAGTGATATAATATCAACATTGCTTACATGGAAGCAAACCGAATTAGAAGTAAACTTCTCAAATCCCAGGCTGTTGGAAATTCGAAAAGGTCAAACTCAAACTGACCCATAAATTGGTTAAAAAAATCATTTTACAATCTATTATACAAACACAAAGTGTGATTAAATATCTTTTCATGAAAGTGATAGTTATGTTCAAATATGTGAACAGACACTGTGAAAGTGATGCCAATACTTTAAACTATTGGCAAGTAGCAGTGATTCATGTCCAATTTCCTAATATTGTCTCTTTTGTCAGGTCCTTGGATACCAAAGTGATGAATTTGTATGGAATGAAATTAAAGCTAACTAGATGATAGTAAAATGAACAACTAGAAATATTTATATCATGCATTGTTTTGAAACAATGAGCATAAAATAGTCAATTTAACTCAATAAACAAGAGTGCTTTTTTGTGGATTGCATTTCACTGTAGAAATGTACATTATAGAGTTTAGTATTAACTAAACAATGTCTGTATGAAATCCATGTAGCCACCGGTAAGCATATAAATAAAAGCCCACATACAAAGATGACAGATGGATAGATAGTAAAATAATATCAGAAGCAGGGAAATAATATTATAAATATTTCAAGAAGTATCAACAAGTTTAATTATAAATTTTTAAATGTGTCTTAACCTTATTATTTTTCAGAGCTGTAAATAAGACCCAGGTCCTCATTCATTCGAGAAAACCACTACCACTGAGCATCATTACCAGCCCTTGAATCTCTTATTTTGCTTCCAATAGTCCATTCTGTCATTATCAGTGTTTCACTAAGAACATTAAACACAGCAAGAAAACAAACAGATTTTTTAAAAAGAATTTAAAATTTAGACATTTATTCAAACTTTAAAAAAAGTATTAACTAATGATTTGGTATTATGTGAAATGTAGCACATAGTCCTGAAGTGCTACTATAACTAAACTTTTAAAGATCATAAACTGATCACACCCATCTTTTTTTCTGATGCTGCCACACTTTCCTCTGATAGCAATGAAGTTAATATCTAACTTCAATTAAATCTCTCTAAATAGATGTAGGATACCACATTATGGAAGACCTCATTTCTGTAAGTTAGTCATTGTTGTTAAAATTAGTTTCAAATACAATTCACTTCATTTTAAAGAAGATATCCTTTAATTGCATTACTAAAAAACTATTTCAAGTTTGTTTTTGTTTCATGATGTATTGTTCTTTACCAACAAGAGCTGCCCTTTTATAATGGAAAATCTTCAAATATCAGCACATGTACTGACTTGTGTTTTAGGGAATATATACAACTAGAAATACTCTTATTTGGTGAATACATAGTCAGCACTTATATTATCAGAAAAACTACCCATTGCAATTAATTAGAAAAGGTAAGAATGATCTAATAAAATGTTTTGAGTTTGTGTTATATAAAGCAGAATACAGAAGTTGCTTTCAAATTGTCTTAGTAGTAGTTTTTTTTTGTTTGATTGTCTGTTTGTTTTAATATAGGACAACAATGTCTGTTCATGAGTGAAACATTTTAAATGAACTAGGAAGAAATACTAAGGGGACATTGTACTCCTTTGTTATTAATTTATAAATATTCTAACTGTTAACAGCATTTCATTTCGAAAGTTTGCATTAAACTTTAATTATTAGATTTATTTTGTCCACTATATATAATAAGAAAATATTTACAATGTATTGTGTCTTCATGAATTTTATCTTGATTCAGTGCAGTATATTTTTTATCGTAATGTCTCCTTCTCTGAAGTAGTTGAGCTTAGCTTTATGTACAATAATGTCAAACATAACAAAATAGAATAAAACCACTCAAGAGAATGAAAGTATTACAAGGCATTCTGAACCAAATAACCGAAGATGAACAATGACTACTATATTATCTCATTTTCTATAAAAAATTTGTTAATACTATCATACATATTAAAATCCAATAAGACACAACATGATAGAACCAATGGTAATACAAAAACAAAAGTATGGTAGGAATTCAGAGCAAGATGATATCAAATCAACAATGGCTGCCATATTGTCTTTTCTTCAAAGTAACTATTTGTACCATCACATATATTAAGATCAAACAAAACAGAATAAAACCATTCCAACCAATGAGTCTTCAGACTCATAAAGAAAGCATAAGACATCAAAGCAATATAATGATGAACCATGACTACCATAAAATCTTCTGTACTCTTACTATTTCTTATACTAGCAAGACTATACAGTATTTATACATGTGAGTTTGATTTATTTCACTTAAGAGTATGGATTCAA